>CM021106.1:51070014-51123315 GCA_007115665.2 Sequoiadendron giganteum
TCCCACCCTCTCCCCCTCTCCCTCTCTCTTAGGTTTCTCCCTCCCACCTCATCTCCCTCCCCCTCTCTCTCTCTCTCAAGTCTCTCCCTCCTATCCCTTTATCTTTCTCCCACTCCCTCTTATTTCACTCCCTCTATCTCTCTCCCACTTTGTCTCTCTCCCTCCCACACCCTCTCCATCCTACCCCCTCTCCCTCTCATAATCACTCCTATCTCTCTTCCACTCCCTCACTATCTCACTCCATCTATATCTCTCCCTCTACCTCTCCATCTCTCTAAATTATCTCCATCCCACCACCTCTCCCTCTCTCTCTCAAGTCCCTTTCTCTCTCATGCCCTCTACCTTTGTCCCTCTTCCTCTCTCTCAAGTCTTTCCCTCCCACCCCCTCTCCATCCCTCTCTCTTTGTCAAGTCTCTCCCTTCTAGCCCCTCTCCCTTTTTCAGGTCTCTCTTTGTCTCTCTCACTCACTCCCTCTATCTCTCTCTCACATCCTCTCTCTCTCTCTCTCTCCCACATCCTCTCTCTTTCTCTTTCAGTCCCTCTATCTATCTCCCTCTCTTTTAGGTATCTCCCTCCCAACCCCTCCCACTCTCTCTCTCTCTCCCTCTCTCTATGGTATCTCCCCCCACCACTCTCTCTCTATCTCTCTCTCACTCCCTCTCCCTCCCACTGCCTCTCCATCTCTCAAGTCTCTCTCTCTCTCTCTCACTCCTTATATATCTCCCATCTCCTTATCCCCCACTCCCTCCCTCTCATACTATCTTAGGTCTCTCCTTCCCACCCCATCTTTCCCACTTTGTATCCCTCTCCTTCTCTCTCAGGTGTCTCCCTCCCACCCTCTCTCCCTCTCCCTCTCTCTTAGGTTTCTCCCTCCCACCCCCTCTCCCTCCCCCTCTCTCTCTCTCAAGTCTCTCCCTCCTACTCTCTCTCTCCCAATCCCTCTCTCTTAATCCTTGTATCTCTCTCATCCCTCTATACCCCACTCCCTCCCTCTCCTACTCTCTTAGGTCTCTACTTCCTACCCCCTCTCTCCCACTTTATCTCCTTCTCTCTCCCTCTCCCTCTCTCTTAGGGTTTCTCCATCCCACCCCCTCTCCCTCCCCCCTCTCTCTCTCCCTATGTCTCTCCCTCTCTCTCTCCCAATCCCTCCCTCTCTCTCTAACTCCCTCTATCTTTCTCCCACTTTGTCTCTCTCCCTCTCTCTTAGGTCTCTCCATCCCTCCACCTCTCCCTCTTTCCCTCTCTCAATTATCTTCATCCTATCCCCTCCTACCCCCTCTTCCTCCCATAGACACTCCCTCTATCTCTCTTCCACTCACTCCCTCTCTCACTCCCTTTATCTCTCTCCCTCTCCTTCTCCCTCTCTCTCAAGTATGTCTCTCCCACCACCTCTCCCTCTCTCTCTCTCTCTCTCAAGTAGAGGGTTTAGGGATTAAGGGTTAAGGGTAGAAGGTTTAGGGTTTAAGGGTAGAGGTTTTAAGGGTTTAGGGTTTAAGCTAGTTAAGGATAGAGGGTTTAGGGTTTAGGTTTTAAGGATTGAGGGTTGAGGGTAGAGGATTTAGAATTTAGGGTTTACAGATTAAGGGTTAAGGGTAGAGGGTTTAGGGTTTAGATATTATGATTTATGGTTTAAGGGTAGATGGTGCAGGTTTCAGAGAGAGAGGGGGTTATTGAGGGTAGAGGGTAGAGGCTAGAGGCTAGAGAGGTTTAGTGATTTGGGTTTAAGGTTTGAGGGTTAAGGGTTGAAGGATTAAGAGTGTATAGGGGTTGAGGTGTTAGGGTTTAACGGTAGAGGGTAGAGGGGTTGATGGATTAAGAGGGTGTAGGGGTCGAGGGACTAGGGTTTAGGGGTTGAGCATTGAGGGATTAAGAGGGTATAGGGGTTGAGGGATTAGATTCTAATAGTTCAAGGTTGAGGGTTAAGGGACTAAGAGTGTATAGTGAATGAGGGATTAGGGTTTAAGGGTTGAGGGTAGAGGGCTGAGGGTTGAGGGATTAAGAAGGTATAGGGGATGAGGAATTAGGATTTAAGGGTTGAGGGTTGAGGGATTAAGAGGGTATAGGGATTGAGGGATTAGGGTTTAAGGCTTGAGGGATTAAGATCATATAGTGGTTGAGGGGTTAGGGTTTAAGGGTAGAGGGTAGAGGGGTTGAGGGTTGAGGTATTAGGGTTTAATCATTGAGGGTTGAGGGTTGAGGGATTAATATGGTTTAGGGGTTGAACATTGAGGGATTAAGAGGTATAGGGGTTGAGGGATTAGATTTTAATAGTTCAGGGTTGAGGGTTAAGGGACTAAGAGGGTATAGTGCTTGAGGGATTAGGGTTTAAGGGTTGAGGGTTGAGGGATTAAGAAGGTATAGGGGATGAGGAATTAGGATTTAAGGGGTGAGGATTGAGGGATTAAGAGGGTATAGGGATTGAGGGATTAGGGTTTAAGGCTTGAGGGTTAAGGCTTGAGGGATTAAGAGTGTAGATAAGTTGAGGGATTAGGGTTTTAGGGTTGAGGGATTGAGAGAGTATAGTGGTTGAGGGATTAGGGTTTAAGGGTTGAGGGTAGATGGTTGAGGGTTGAGGGTAGATGGTTGAGGGTTGAGGGATTAAGAGGTTATAGGGGTTGAGGGATTAGGTTTTAAGGGTAGGGGGTTGAGGGATTAAGAGGGTATAGCGATTGAGGGATTACGGTTTAAGGGTAGAGGGTAGAGGGATTAAGAGGGTATAGGGGCTGAGGGATTACGGTTTAAGGTTTGAGGGTTGAGGGTTGAGGGTTGAAGGATTAAGAGGGTATGGGGGTTGAGGAACTAGATTTTAATGGTTTAAGGGTTAAGGGTTGAGGGTTGAGGGATTAAGAGGGTATAGGTGTTTAGGGATTAGGGTTTAAGGGTTGAGGGTTAAGGATTGATGGATTAAGAGTGTAGAGGCGTTGAGGGATTAGGGTTTAAGGTTTGAGGGTTGAGGGATTAAGAGGGTATAGTAGTTGAGGGATTAGGGTTTAAGGGTTGAGGGTATAGGGTTGAGGTTTGAGGGATTAAGAGGGTATAGGGGTTGAGGGATTAGGGTTTAAGGGTTGAGGGTTGAGAGTTGATGGATTAAGAGGGTATAGGGGTTTAGGGATTAGGGTTTAAGGGTTGAGGGTTAAGGGTTGAGGGATTAATAGCGTATAGGGGTTGAGGGGTTAGGGTTTAAGGGTAGAGGGGTTGAAGGATTAAGAGGGTAGAGGGGTTGATGGATTAGGATTTAGAGGTTGAGGGTTGAGTGATTAAGAGGGTATAGGGGTTGAGGTACTAGGGTTTACGGGTTGAGGGTTGAGGGATTAAGAGGGTATAGGAGTTGAGGGATTAGGATTTAAGAGTTGAGGGTTAAGGGTTGAGGGATTAAGATTTTACAGGGGTTGAGGGATTAGGGTTTAAGGGTAAAGGGTTGAGAGATTAAGAGGGTATAATGGTTGAGGGATTAGGGTTTAAGGGTTGACGGTAGAGGGTTGAGGGTTGAGGTATTAAGAGGGTATAGGGGTTGATGGATTAGGGTTTAAGCATTGAGGGTTAAGGGTTGAGGGGTTAGGGTTTAAGGGTAGAGGGTAGAGGGGTTGAGGGATTCAGAGGGTAGAGGGGTAGAGGGATTAAGAGGGTATAGGGGTTGAGGGTTGAGGTATTAAGAGGGTATAGGGGTTGAGGTATTAGGGTTTAATTATTGAGGGTTGAGGGTTGAGGGATTAATAGGGTATTAGGGTTGAGGGATTAGGGTTTAAGGGTAGAGGGTTGAGGGTTGAGGGATTAAGAGGCTATAGGGTTTGAGGGATTAGGATTTAAGGGTTGAGGGTTAAGGGTTGAGGGATGAGGGATTAAGAGGGTATAGGGTTTGATGGATTAGGGTTTAAGGGTAGAGGGTTAAGGGTTGAGGGATTAAGAGGGTTTTGATCCCTTAAGGGTCTAAAGTGTGAAATGGCTACAAATTTTAGCATGCTATTACTCGGATACCATGATACTTAAATTTTTTTCATCTAATGCTATGAAATCATTTTGTACCCCTCTACAATAACCTCTCTTGGTTTTTTCTATCTCAGAGGAATTTTCTTGTTGTGTCCAATTTTCACTTGATCGAAAAAGTGTCAAATGCAAGTAGTTAAAAGTTGCAAAGTGTAGCAACTTTCATTTTGTAGCTCATGTGAAAAAATATTTTATTCCAATGCATCCGAATAGGTATTTTTATGCTAGGCATGGTCCTCTTTCACACCCAAACACATAGATTCACTTCAAGCTATGCTCAACCGGATCGATTCCTTAAGGGTCCAAAGTGCAAAATGGCTGCAAACTTTAGCATTCTATTACTTAGATACCGTGATGCTTAGAAAATTCTCCTCTGATCCAAAAATATCATGTTGGGCCCCTTTACAATAACCTCTCTCAGTTTTTGACATCTCGGAGGCATTTTCCTGTGGTGGCAAATTGTCACTTGGGGAAAAGTGTTGTCAAATGCAAGTAGTTGAAAGTTGCAAAGTGGTGCAAATTTTGTTCTGCAGCTCGTCTGACCAAATGAACTGGTCCAATGCATCTAAATAGGTATTTTTACGCTATGAATAGTCCTATTTCATACCCAAACATGCGGAATCACTCCGAGCTACATTCAACCGTATAGATCCCTCAAGGGTCCAAAGTGCAAAATGGTTGCAAACTTCAACATGCTATTACTTGGATACCATGATGCTTAGAAATTTATCATGTAATCCTATGAGATCATTTTAGGCCCCTCTATAATAACCTCTCTCAATTTTTTCTATCTCAAAGGAATTTTCATGTGGTGTAAAATATTCACTTGGGGAAAAAGTTGTCAAATGCAAGTAGTTGAAAGTTGCAAAGTGGTGTAATTTTTTTTATGCAGCTTATGTGACCAAATGAAATGTTTCCAACACATCCTAATAGGTATTTTTACACTATTCATGGTTATCTTTTGCACCCAAACACATGGAATCGCTTTGAGCTACATTCAACCAGATCGATCCCTTCAGGGTCCAAAGTGCAAAATGACCACAAACTTCAAAATTCCATTACTCAGATATGGTGATGCTTAGAAAATTATCTTCTAATCCTATGAGATCGCATTGGACCCTTCTACATTAACCTCTCTTGGTTTTTTCTATCTTAGAGGAATTTTCCTGTGGTGGTGAATTTTCACTTGGGGAAAAACTTTCAAAATGCAAGTAGTTGAAAGTTGCAAAGTGGTGCAACTTTCGTTCTACAGATCATGTGACCAAATGGATTGTTCCAACGCATCCGGGTGGGTACTTGTACACTAGGAATGGTCCTCTTTTTCACCCAAATATGCGAAATCGCTTTGAGCTACATTCAACCAAATTGATATGTTAAGGGTGCAAAGTGCAAAATGGCTGTGAACTTCAACATGCTCGTATTCGGGCACTGTGATGCTTAGAAACTTCTTGTCTTAGCCTATGAGATCAGGTTTGGCCCCTCTACAATAACCTCTCTCATTTTTTATATCATGGAGGTCTTTCCCCATGGTGGCAATTTCTCGCTTGGGGAAAAAGTTGTCAAATGTAAGTAGTTGAGTGTGTAAAAATGACTTTTTAGCCATTCCAACCATTGTATCCTAGTATAAATTAGTGTAATGGAATAATTATGGGTAGGGAACATATGTGCATGGTTTCTAGAGTAGGGGAGGTGAGTTGAGTGGTTTGTTGTGATGCCCTAGTTGGAAATTTGACGAGTTTTGGTGAAATTTAGTGGTTTAAGAGTGGAAATGGTTGAAATCCTTTGGGGAAAAAAAACTTTTTTGAGTGAATTTTAAGCATGTGTAAGTTATTTTAAGCATGTTTTATGCATTGGCAAGGTAGTATGATTTTTGGGAATAGGATTTTCAATAAACCCACATGTTTTAAGCTTTTAGCCATAGCAACAAGGTAGTGAACTATTTGATAAAATGCTTTGGTAAACATGTACAAAAAATGTGGTAGCATAGACAAGGTAGTGAATTGTTTGAAAAAATTCCTCAAAGAAATGTGGTCTCATGGTGATGGACTATCATGATAATCCATATCTATGAGTATTTATGACTTGAGGATTGTGATTAATGATTGGAATTGTGTTTAGTGAGATTGCAGGACCTCCCCTACCACATCATTGTTTTAGGGTTTTATCCATAGAAAAAATGAAATTAATTGTTTGATATAATGCTTTGATAGAAATGTATGAAAAATGTGGTAGCATAGAAAAGGTAGTGAGATCTTTGAAAAAATGCCTTGAAAAAATGAGGTCTCATGGTGATTGAATGCCATGACAATCAAAAGCAATTTGATTGTCATGGCATTCCGTCACCATGAGACCAAATTTATTTGAGGCATATTTTTAACTAGTTCATTGCCTTGTCTATGGCTTGTCATGGCATTCCATCACCTCATTTATTTGATGCATTTTTTCAAATAGTTCACTAGCTTGTCTATCTTATTGCTTACTATTATGCTTTTGATATATTTTTTTCAAAGCATCCATAGCTTGTTTCAAATCACTTGTTTTAGGCTTTTAGCCATAGCAACAAGGAAGTGAACTATTTGACAAGATTCTTTGGTAGAGATGTATGAAAAATGTGGTAACATAGACAAGGTGAGAAACTATTTGAAAAAATACCTCAAAGAAATTTGGTCTCATAGAATGCCATGATAAGAAAATGCAATTGGGAGTTGCTCCTACTTATTAGTTATGGAATTTGAAGAAATTGCATAATTTCTTAGGTTGACTTTGTACAAAATATGTTGTAATTGAATTTTTTTCATCTATCAACATCTAGTTATTAGTTATGTAAAGTGAAGTAATTCTTTGAATTTGAAAGACGTGCAATGCAATGTAATCAACGATATGAATATAAACTACAAAAATCCATTTTTTACAATTCATTAGTTAAAATATTTATTTTATTTTCTCTCTATATCTCTATATGCTATGGAAATACCTTTCAAATTTATTAAGAAAGTTTATATCTCTTGTTCTAAAAAATTTCTTGGTTTTTTCACAAACTATTATACTTTTGGTTTGTCAAATTTTTCCCCAATTTTTTTTTTCTGCTATGCATTGGAAGCATGAAGCATACACATGAATACACCCAATATAGGTGAAGTATACATGTGAATAATTAAAGCATACATGTGAATAAGTGAGGAACAAGTAATTGAAGCATTCCAAAGGATACAAACCACCATGAATGAAGCTTATTTACACAATATGCTTTAGATGGGGCTTATTGAGCATTCAACAATAATTAATTAATCATTAGATGTAAAAAAATCCATGCCTACAACATTCAAGCACACAACTTACATGATACACATGATAACATCATTCAAGAATGGTTGTAGCAAAATAAGATTTTCTTTAATCAAAAAGTCGAAAGGCTATACAATGATATATATTGATAGTTTAATTATATAGAATCTATCCAAAAAAACCATACAGGCTTAATACAAAGGAGCCATATGGACATAAAATTTCACATATATATCGATAGTAAAAAAAATTGTTCCAAAATGCCACCTAGGCATACAACAAACAACACTAATACATAGTCATTTCCCTCTAGGGGAAGGAAATAGATTTTGTTCTACCTTCCAAATTTAGTTGGATACAGTGACTGTTGCTTCTCTATTCTTTTGAACATGCTCTCTAGTCCTCCTCTCTTCACTCTAGACCTTCAATTGATACAATAAAAATTAAAGATGTTAAAACATGGAAATTGAATTGTGGAATGGCATATAACATAATATATAATCACTTACCGCATACATATAGTCATCATGCACATTTACAACATCACCATGTCAACAATCTAGAGTGACAACCACCCGTAGCACCCATCAAGATATAAATTAAACTACATAAAAGTATTGTGAAAATTTTCTATAATAGACCATAAAAGATAAAACATAATGGAAAATTGACTAATCTATTCCATACCTCTCTTATTGGATCAGAACTAGCTATTGTTGTAGAAACTCCATGGCTCATCATGTCACCAACATCGCCAAGGTTGTCTCTTGGCAACAACTACAAATGAAACAATATCTCAGGTATCATGTTGATATAAAGACCAAGAGGGTATAATGGAACATAAGGTGAAATAAGAGAGGGTAATGGGATTGGAATAGAAGGGTGATAATAGAGGAGTGCAATTTCTCACTTTCACCCATGTAACCTAACAGTAGTGCATACTCAGTTTTTGGCATTCAACTCTGATGCTTTCCAAAACACTTGACAATCAAAAGGTGGATTAAGATACCTATTTCATATTTATACAACATATCTCTTAACCAGATACAAGTCTTTTGGACCAATCCCTTGAAATTAGACCCTCAACGTTGTCCTAGGCTATGGATTAGGTGAGATTTATAAAGAAACATACCTTTAAACTTAACATAGACCCTTGAAACCTTGGGGAAGAATTTTTGATGCCATCAAACCTCTAAAATCATAATCAAAACCTATGGTTGACACCTCCAATATAGAAAACTCCAAAATCCTCAATTTCATGCCATGTCAAGAGGGTTTATTCAAAGTCCCACTTGCACAACCTCCCAGACCATGCCACCAACTCAGACATGTATATTCTGACCCCAATATGCTCAAATTTGGAAAAAACTCCACACTCTCATTGATTTCCATAAACCCTAGACCCAAGGCTCCATCTTCATGTGTTTTTCTTCACAAAACTCATCAAGATAACATATTTATCTCCTTAGTTCCTTCTCCACAACTATAATCATGCAACCTACAACCTACTCAAACTCCCTAGGGACCATTACACTAGTTATAGTAGGTACAGTTCATGTAAGGGCCCTTAAATCATGATTTTGTTTACAAAACCCTCAAATAGTGTGTCCTCGGCCTCTCACAGGAAAATAAGGATATTTACCACAAATAACAATGGATCTCCATTGAAAACTTGTTCCAAAATATTTTTAATACCTTCTTCCACAAAGTAAAATGATTTACATGGCACAATCAATCTGTACGGGTTCGTACATGCCTAAAAATGACAAGAAAACTCAAAATTTTTATGAAAAATAGAGATATTCTTATTGCCAATGCTTCAAACTTCAAGCCAATGTTACAAAACAAGTTTTCATTCCTTTTTAAAGGCTTCTCCTCATCAAAAAAATGCCAATATGCGTTATAACTAATTTTTAAACTTCTCATGACCATTGCATTACAAATTTGTTGTATTTATGTAACTCACAAATTTGGCACTTTCAAGTTTTGACTCTTTATTGTTTCCTAGACCCTCTTAAACACCCAAACTATTAAAAATAGTATAATGAGACCTTTTTAAATTAAGAAATCATGAATTACTCAATAAGAAATCATCCTATCTACCTTCACACCCCTTGTCAACTTTGACAATTCCTTCCACATGATTTGCAAACCTTACAAGATGAATACAAAAGCCCCTCAAAGTTGATCAATTACAATAGAATGGTCACATTAGACCTTATTAAGACTCAAGGACTCAACTCAAACATCCTAACACACCTTTCCTATCAGAAACTTAATGAAGAAACATAGAAAAGAGTGGTGCCTCTGCACCAAAGGGATTAATGGAACATAGGATGGAATAGTATAGATTGATGGGATGGGCTAGGATTGGATAAAAAAATATAGGGTGGAAAATTAGAGGTCAATGGGATGTGATTATTAGGGAATAATGCAACATAGGGTGAATTAGGCGGTGTTTAGGGTTTGACTATAGTACACGAAGTGCAAACTTGACTTGTGTGTAGCAATAATAGAGAAGAGTTATCTAGGATGAAACATGGATAAATATGGTATAACATAGGATGCTATAAAGGAACATAGGGTGGAACAAAGGGGATCATAGAACATCTAGGGTGAAATAATAATAGGTACAATCAGATGGGAGTAGAGGGACATAATGACACATAGCATGGACTAGAAGATATTAGTGGGATGGGCTAGGAGGGGATCATGGAAAATAGGGTGAACTATTATATGTTAATGGTAAGGGATTAGGAAGGAATAAAGGAACAAAAAGTGAATTAGGAGAACATAATGTGACACAATCAAGGAATAAAATTGCAATGTTTGTGTTTCTCATCAATTTTTTAGATTTTTACAGCACAAAATGATGAAAACTAGGTAGCATAGATTTACAACACCATTAATGAATAAAGGCTACCTGAGTGTACGTTGTTTGACGATATGAATCATGAGGTGTGGAGGAAGAAGGTGCACTGGAGGAATCTGTTTGAAATCCAAAGCATGTTATGAGACAAACATTTAAATATAGCATTCAACTATTCGAATGCAATAATAATATCTTTAATACTAGTTGCATACCTGTGGAATCATTTCCGAGAATGTATAATGGTTTGTAGGAATAGAGAATGCCTCATGAATAGTGTGACCTTGAAATTTCATCATATAAAAATTATACTAATTTAGTTATTCTTAAATTTCAAAATATAATTTAATAAACAACATTAAAATAACTTGATAAATTTTACCTAAGTGTCAATGTCGAATGTATCATTCAAAATATCATCTCTCAAAGTCATCACCTCTGTAATTGATGTAGGTTGTGTATCTTGATCACGAGCACTCTAATAATCATAAGTGCAAAAAACACGACAAGTGCCACAGTGGTGAGGTGGAGTTCAGGGCCTACACGTCTCCTCCACACCAGGCTTTACTAGAGGAGTCGCACACTGTAAAATGGTCTAGGTGAGTGAGTCAATCAACTTCAGCGTGTCCACCTCTACGCTATCCTTAACAATGGAAAAAACAACAAGATGCTCCAACATGGATTTGGCCAAGTCTCTTGGTGCCAACTATGGATTACATTGTGCAACAGGTCTATCATGTGTGTTGTCCCCACCTCTACCCTGAAAGTCTAAGATGTCAAAATAGTTTGGCATTTTATTGAGGAAAACTTGCAATAGAGTTTCCTAAAACACTATTATGGCACCTCATGGTTATTTCTTGGAGGTTGGTCAAATACCATCCACCACCACTCCCATTTTTTTTCTAATTAACTCATGGTGGCACCAATGGACGGGGAACCTCTTGCATGCATGAGACAAAGGTTCATTGGTTTTCAAGTCTATAAATAGGCAACACAAGTCAACTTTGCTAATTTTTAGTTTTTTGACATCCGCATATGACAAACCACTAGCGTAAAATTGTCTCATCCCATGCCTCTTATTTGACCTAAAATTCATTTTCTTGATCATTTCTCCTACATGAGTTACTATTGACTTCAATGATTCATCAATCCCTCTCCTATAAGGGTGGGTTTCAACATGCTCGATTAATCTTGCAATTAATTGTTGAATGTATCTTTTATTGTTTTCAATCTGATTTTGAATATTTTCTTTTGTTCCTTGAGGATGCCTATGAATTGATGGAGGGGTTTTGGGTTGTTCTTATATATGAGGCTCTTTGTGAGGGGGTGATTGTGAATTCTCAATTATTTGAGGTGGAGATTCATTCCTTGAGAATTAGAACAAATTTTTATTATAAAAATCTATTTAAATTCGCATTCTAAATCAAATTCAAAATAAATAGAATAAAAAATACATACCTCTTTGGAATCTTCAACCTCTTTGATGTGTTGGTGGCATCCTCATGGAAAATGGCAAGCTAAGGATGCAAAAAATGGAAGAGATTTGGCGAGCACGAGTTGCAGACCTGAAATCCTCTTTCTTAAGCCACGGGTTGAAGACAAAATGTTGGTGTGAAACTCGATTTCTGACTTGTATGTCTACAAACCCATTTTGTGTGCATTGAATGGCTTATTTCGGGGTTTTTCAATATTTTTTCAATTTGGCACCTAAAAAGTGTCACAAATTGGTCCACTTACCCTAGAGTGGGACTCTATCACCCAACCTAGTGAATTAGTCACAATGCAATCTAAGACAGAAATTTCCAAGGTTTACAAACCTTGTTTTAACCTCGCCACTCCTCCAAGTACTTTTCTGTTTCATTTTGTTTGTAAATCCAATTCCACACTTTTAAGTTTCTAGGGTTTTGTGCATAGGTGTTTGAATTTCTCCTTTGAAAACTTCATTTAATGGTCAATCCCTATCCAATTTCAATAGGAACCCTCTATCCCCTTCCTCAATCAAGTCAATTGGATGAGGAATCTAGGTTCCTAATGAATTGAAGTGTGAAATAGGTCCCAAAGTTCCAACTCCTAAGAGGTGGGCACCATATTTTTGGTGGGTCATTTTGGTGAGCTCGACCTTTGGACCCTTGAATTTTTTATTTGGATAAAATTTTAGTCCTAGAACTAGCTTGCACTAACTTTTTATTAGATTTTCATTAGTTGAATTGAATTTAGGACTTCTAAATCTTGCATTAGTGGAAAAGTACATATAGGTTGCTTTTTTGCATGTTACATCATTCAAATTCATTAAAAATCTATAATTATAAACATTCAATTCAGAATATAACCTAGACACATTAAAATCAACTCAAAATTTGTTGATTCAGGCTTAGAAACCCTAATCGAGACTCATTCACCCACATGGGTGTATTAGTCCCGATATAGGTCTTTCTGTAGATGTTTGGATATTTTGCGTTGTCTATTTTTTACTATATTAACCTGTCAAAAACCCTAATTGGAACTCTTTTGCCCACCTAGGAAATTTAGTCCTGAATCAAGTCTAAAATAGCATTTTATAGCATTGAAATCTTGTAATTTGTGTGAACCACCAAAAAGAATGTATTTTTAGGGAAAGAGGATTCCCTAATGTGCCTCTAAGGTTTTTCACCTAGAAGCTAAGGTTGGAAGAATGGCTCTCTTTTGAACTAAAGGTGTTCTTGGTGAGTTTATTCAAAGGGTTGGGCGTTGGAATAAGGGTGTGATGTGTGCGAGTGTTGGAAATGGAGAATAGAAAGTTCTAACTATTAATGTAAAACCTAGAAAATGAACTATGCTTAAAAACACATAATGATATGTAAACATTAAACTAAATGACCTCAAAAAGCTTATGAAGCAAGACAAAAATCTAGAGATGAAAGGGGTGCACTTGGAAATGAGTTGTAGACTAGATTGGAGGCAGGAAAAGTTGTTGATGTTGGAATTCTGGCCTACTGGGACACTTATGCCATTTTGGGTGACCTAGTCCCAAATCTGGAATACTATACTAGAGCCTGTTTATGCCAAACGGGTATCCGGATCTACCAAAATCTCTAAAAAATAGGTTCAGTGGGACTACGTTGCCATTTTTGGCAACTTAAAAATCTTTTAAATTTTTGAAGATCAAAAAGTGGAATTTGAAGCTCACGGTCGACACTTTCTGCTCCTTTTGGCATCCAGACCCGAAACTATAGAATCTAGTCTTTAGATGTTCTCCAAGCTTCAACTAGGGTTTCTGCAACCTTGAAGAGCCTTGATAATTTGGTGAAGATTCTTCCGCCTTGGTTCTTTGCTAAATCTACATACAAGACCTACAAATCACACTAAGAAGGAAAGCTTGTTGATTATTAGGGCATGGGGGTTTGCCATAGTCAAACCCCTTTTGAGTAATCAAACCAAAACAATGAATTAATACACAATTGATTTTACCTTGCCTTGATGATAGATCTTGAGTTGGAGCAATGGAGGATTTAACCCTTGGATGCTTCTTGAGAGATGTCTTGATGAATTAGACTACTCAAACCCTAGCTTTCTTGAGAAGAGCGATGAGTAGAAGAATGAAATAGAAGAAGTGCAAAATGAGGAGAAAAACCCTTATTTATACAATTTATTCCTTAATTTTACCAAAATAACACCACATAGGCCAACCTCAGGGTTTAAGAGACAAAATCCTGAGAGAATGTTAAGTTCAATTTTATTTTTAAGCCATATGGGACTAGGTTGCCCAAGGTGGCGACCTAGTCCACCTGGGCATTTTTGACTAGTTTTCAGGGATTAAGAAGTGATGTTTAATGTTTTTTCAGGATTGTCTCATGAAACACACTGAGGTAAGGCATGTATGTCCATTAAGGGGTCATTATAGCGTAAGAAAGGGTTGATTTGTTGATGAAAAGCCTAGGAAAGTGTGAAAATGTATTACAACACCTTACAACATTCTAAAATATGGCTTGGAAAAGGGGTAAAAAGAGGGTGAAAAAGGTCCAAAATCCATAGAGAAGGGCCCGAATGAGTGAAAAGTGTCAAAGGCTACACTTTTTGGTGACATGTTATGCTTCTAGTTGTTGCATTTAGTTTAGTGTTACAGTTTGTAGAATTACTGTCATTTGCAATTTATTCATAATTGGTTTCATTTCAAGTGCATTTGTAGAAATAAAAATAAAGCATATCATCTATCTTGTGTTCATGGCATTAACAACATTTCAAAAACCTATTTCAGTAGTGAAAATCATCAGATTTGTTAGATAATTGTTTAACATTTTAAAGCATCACATAATTTGGATAGATTACTTTTCATTTTAGGCACACTCTTACAATGTTGGTATCTTTCCTTTCCAAGTATTTCAAAAAAATATCATTAACAAGCATGTTAGTCATTCCTCCAATATATTTCCCAGTCACAAGAATATCTTAGTGAAAGAGATTGAGCTTGTTGATATGTTCCATGTTACCGCATTTCCCATCATCCCCTCATCCCCTACTATCTCTCCTATTTGTGAGAAGGTTCTAGTGAAAGAGGATGTAAGCATAGACAATCATGATAGTCATAGTTGTTCTTATCTCGATACCTCTCCTATTTGTGATGAAGGTATCTTGGTGAAGGAAGATACAATCACTAAGAATCATGAACATCTTGTTTATCCCTCTCCTCCTCTCCCTTGGAATATATTATCATTTAGACGAATTTACCTAGTCTCCTTTTATCTCCCAACAGCTCCCCTAATTTTGAGAATGATTTAGTGAAAGAGGATACAATTGTGGACAATCATGAAAATCACATTTGTGAGAAGGATATGTTGGTGTTAAGAGATTCAATGGTTGAGAGCTATCCTACCTCTCCTACATGGGAAGATGTTATAGAACATGGGGATGTAATTATAGATAACCATCATAATGATTTTTTTTTCTACCCCTAATATCTCTCCTAGATGCGAAGAAGATGGTTTGGCATTAGAATATATACTCATTGAGATTCATGAGAATCTTGTTCCTCCCTTCCCTAACGATCCTACCATTTGGAAAGATCTATTTGAATGAAAAATTCCAATCATTGGTAAATATGAAAATCACACTTATCCTTCTCTTGATGCCTCCCATTTTGGTGATGAAGCTACTTTACAAAATATAACCTTGGAATGCAATGAACCCTTTTCTCTTCTCCTAAAATATCTCCTACTAGGGTATATTTTATGGCACAAGAGAATGAGGCCTTAGAGAAAAATGATGAAATCATGGACAATCATAACAATAAAATTAGGCCTTCTCATAATATCTATACTATTGGTAAATAAGATATTTTTATGTTAGAAAATCCAATCGATTAGAGTCATGAGAATCTGATTTGTCTCTCTTCCCCTAGGGAAAACATTAACAAGATAATTCCATCATTGATAAGAAAGAAAATCCAACCATTGATAAATTCCTATACTGTTGACAAATGTCATTCATTACTTTTTCACTCTTGTTTGGGTCCATGTGAACTAAATGGACTTAATTGTAACTTATTTAGGGTATTTTTAGAGTTCTTTCTTTCACTTTCAAACTAATCTAGGGTTTTCATTAAGAAATTGGGCTTCTTTACGCCTTATTGGCCTTATTTTGCATCCACAAGCCTTAATTAATGCATCTTTCTGAGGATAATCCTGAAACATATGTAATGAAAAATGAAAAATTAATGTTTTTGGATTGTATGGCCCATATTTAGTGACTTGGGACTCATACGCCACCTTGGGTGTATGGGTCCCACCGAAGTTTTGGGGCCCCAATCCTGATTTCATATGAATCTAAGCATTTCTTGAAAAATGTGTCTCAAAGCCTAGCCTAAGGGTGATCCCGTAATGGTGGTTTAGAATTTCTAGGAGATTATGATTTTTACTAAAATCACATATTTTTAGAAAATATAATTATTTAAGCTTTTAAAAGTTCCATTTTAAGGATTCCAATTGAAGAGCGTTTGATCAAAGCACCTTTAGAATCAAACCCCCTTGGATAGAACCCCACTAGTATTAAACCATACCTATAACAAAGTCTTCTTTACACCTATCAAAATGTTGATAAAAAACCACTTTTGATTTACCTTTTGGGGGATCAAATGAATTCATTTAATTTTTATTTTTTTGTAAGTATGTAATACTTATTATAAGATTGACAAAAAGTATAATTAGATTAAATTAAATTTTTTTATTATATTTGTTTTTTATTTCTTGTGAATGTAGGTTTTTCACCGAAAATCAAACTCTATGTTTTGCACATGTGAAAAAATAGAAGATAATCAATTTTTTTTTTGATAAATATATGTGCACTAGATATTGAAATCCTTGATCCAACAAAAAAATAAGAGTTTCAATACATACAAAAAAAGTTATGTTGTATAGACTTCGCCTATGTTTTAATTGTAATTAGTTTGAATTCGAAACTTGATTAAGGAAAAAATATTGAATAAAACACTATGAAACCAAATGAAAGCAATATATATCATATTTATAAATCAAAATTAGAAAAATTAGATTGTATACAATGAGCATCACTCCTTAAAAATGGTGTTTACTGAAAAAAATAGTTTTCAAAGGAGATGGAAAAAGAAATGCAATTTGATTCCGAATATTTTGAAAAAAATATAATTAGAATCTACAAACAAAATGTCACAAAACATTAATTTACATCATCTTCAAATTCCTCACGGTTTAGCCGCTATAGGTTCCCGAAAGTGAAGATTCAATTAGAAAATATTAGTTCAGTGTCCAATTTGGCCAAAAATTGTAATGCAGTATTGTGGGATCACTACTAATAGGAATCATACACCACTTCTAGTTTATGAGTCCTATGCGGCTTAAAATTAAATTAAATTAAAAAATTTAGCTAGATTTTATTTTCCTAGATCGAATGTCAACTTGTAGTGTTGTAATTTTGAGAAATTTGGCATAAACAAGTATAAATACAATGTTATTTCACTCATTTTTCAACTAACAAGAAATCAAGTGACCTAAGATTTCAAGTATTTATGAATTCTATAAAATTGGAGATTACAAGGGTTTACAAGAGCATTCAAGAGTGATTATCAAGAATTTTGGAGCATTATTCAAGTATCAATAGTCATGTCAAAGTCATCACGCATCATGTTTTTTTCGAGCTAACATTTGTGAAGTAGGATTTTATGATTCAAGAAGGCATTCAAGTCAAGATCTAAAACATTCAAGCAAGAGTCAAAATAAATATTCAAGTTATCCATTTCATACATGTTTCCAACATTTTATTCTTAGGGTTTGGTGAGTTGCAACATTAAATTTTGTTCATTCATCATTCCTCCTTTCTATTTGATTCCATTACAAGTTTTGATTACCAAAATTAGGTTTGACAAAGGAAAACCCCTTTCAACTCAAAAAGAAACATTTTTCTCTCTCTTTATGTGTTATTTACAGATCTAGGTTGAAGAACCTCTAAGGAGCAAGATTGGAAAGAAGTTGTCAAGTTTCAAAGCTGTTTGATATATCTCTTTATTTAGAAGATCATTAGAAGACATCCACCGAGCATAACTCGACAATTTAGGTCCAAAAATCAAGTTGAGAAGATAGAGCAAAGGTTGAAGAGAATATTCAGATCTTGATCCTTAAAAAAATCTAAGCAGGATTGATATGCCAGTTTTGGCATATGAATCCCAGTATAGTGGATTTTCTAGTTTTTGAGCTGTTCTAGACTTGTCTCAGCTAGATTTGTATTCTTGCCCATAAACCCTAATCTGGGACTAAATCTCCAAGCCTGACGTATGAGTCCTAGTAGGCATTAAAATTCAACATTTTCAGCATTTCAGGTCTTCAATCAAGTTGCTACAGGTTTCCAAGTGTACCTCTATATTTTTCCAATTTACTATTATGTTTTGCATCTATTTCTAGGTTATTTATTCATTCTTGCATATCATTAGGTTTGATCATTGGGTTTTGGATGTTACTTGTCTCTCCAAGCCCTAGCTTGGTGGTAAACTTCCTTTTAGTCATTAATTAGACCCTAGGAAACCCTATTTCAAATCTCTTCCTCCACTTCATCCTTGTATTGAGATCTCTAGGGTTTCCTAGAATAAAAAGAGAAGAAAACTTGTTCTATGTACTAAACTATAGAGTGACATTTTTCCATCTTTCACTCCCTTACTTGTGATGAAGTCATTTTCGAAGAGCCAATCTTTGAATTTCATGAACATCTAGTTTATAGAACTTCTCCTAAAAACTCTCATACTATGGAGGATATCATGGTGCAATAAAATGAGAACATTGACACATGTCTTTTAAACAATAGTGATGTGAATTCCTTAGATGAAGATGATGAAGTGACATTAAAATCTCCTTCACTAAGAGATCATAAAATTATGGATAAGTTTGGTGAGGTTATGAACATTAGAAATCCATTGAGTCCTTTAATTATTAGATGTCATAGATATCCTTTAATTATTGCACCTCATGAGGCTAAACTCATCCTTTACCCACCCTCAAATCAACCACAAGCTCAAAACAAACCCATCTTGATCCTTGAACCACCTAAGAATAATATGTCATAGCATTCGACTTTTGATATTCTTGCTGATACATATAACAATAGAAACAATTTGTAGACATGTAAATTTAACATCATGCATCTTGCTCTAACTAACATTCAATTTTGCTATTAATCTGTCAAAACAATTTATTGATTAATTCCCTAAGGTTCATCATATTTAATTAAATAAATCAAATTATTTAATAAAGTCCTAAAGTTCTGCTTATTTGATTCAATAAATCAAACTGATTTAAAACAAATGTCAAACTCCTAAAATCCTCCAAGTTAATTATTCTAAATTAATTAACCTCTAATCATGATCACCTATTCTCCAGCTTTTGACTCAACTTAAGTCAAATCTAAACTCTTAACTAACCCACCCACTTGCACCAATAAATCAATTATTTGATTTATCAAATCTTCCAATTACTTTCAAAAGGGCATTAAGATGGAATATTCTTCCAATTTGAATCTTTCCTCCAAAGGACTTGTCCCTTCTAGCAAAGCATTAAATGCTCTTACACATGTCTCTTGCACAAGTCAAACTTGGCATTTAATGCACCTTTCATGTCATTCATGCAAATTCAAATTTTGGCACATTGGCCAGGACTTGCACATTCCTCACCCTCTCACACCTTGACAAGTGTCATCTTGTCATTGGCTTATGAATGATCCCACATTCATCCAAACTCACTCAATCTCTCAACCTTGAATCTATAAAAGCAAAGGTTTTCAACAACACAATAACACAATTTGAGAACACACTTCATGCAAGGTCACTCTCTTCATTTGAGAATCAATCTTTCTCTTCATCATCTACAATCTACAATCTACAATCTACATTTAGAGCATCCTTACTATAGGCAACTTGAGTTCATGAGCATCTCATTGTCTATCATCTCATCATCTTGGCAATCTTGCTTATCAAGGGTTGGGAAAGAGCTCTTTCACATATTCAAGGAGCACCAATCCACCATAGAATAGATGCATTTCATGTCTTCTTTACATGTTTGATTTAGTTTTATCCTTTTTTTAAGAATGTCATGTTATTCTCTGAAGATATTGGAATTGTGCTAACCATTTGCAGATTTTCATGTCCACAAAATGGTGCTAGAAGGAGGGCTAATTTTATAACCATTAAAAAACTTGATTTTATTCAATTAGTTGTTTCTTTTCTGCCTGAATCTCATGAAAAGGGCTTTATGGATATGTTCTAAATTAGAACATAGGTCTAGTGGTAATAGGACATCTTAGTTTTCTTCTCGTAACATAGGATTTCGGGTCTCATGGAAGTAAAATCTGTTTAATAGAATAATTCTTGTGTCCATACTTTGAATACTTGTGTGTTTCCTCTCTGGTTTACAAAATCACATTTACAATTATGCATCATCAATGATATGTGATTTTAAATTTTTATTTTCTACGGCAATTATTCAGGAATGGAATAAACTATATGAGAAAATAAAATTAATATTTTATCTATGCAGTCATATACTAAATAAAATCCTTCCTAGGCTATGTTACTCTGGTATCTATTCAGATGATAAAATATCATGTTCATATTGATACCTAGATAGGTGTGTTGGAAATTAGCGGGAGTGCTACAACAATCAACATATTGTAGTCTTTGTGTGTTAGGTGCTAAATCTGGATAGGAGATAGGCATCTGATTTGCGCTGATAGTATTTCCAATGTGCTAGGTAGTGGTTTGATTCAGAATAGGTTTTGTGCTCTAATTTGGGGTCACCCTGCCTGCTCTCTTTGTCTATCAAGATCTTTTCCCCAACCAAGGAGAACCCCAACACTCACCCTGATTTCCTTACTCTACGCCAATAATGCACTTAGTATTTTATCTACCAACAGTATTTTCTTGAAGGTTTCTATAAAGCTTTCTCATGTGTTGCAATCACTTCAATCCAAGAAACCATGTCATTAAGGAAACAGTTCACATAATTGGGTCGATTGAATGATCCACCCACCCCTCATCGTTGCTGTTTGTTGGTTCCTAACCATGAGTAATCTCTGGCCCCTGGAATATTATTGATGAGTCTAGCTATCTCTAGTTAATACATCAGTATTTTAAAGCAGTTACGCACCTTTTCTATGCCCTTTGGAGGCATTATGTCTAAGAGTTTATGTGCCTGTTCTATGCTTCCCAGTTTTGCATGCACTTCCTCCTTAACAAGCACGTTACTCATGATTGATAAATGTTTTGTAAGCTTTGATTCATATAAAACTTTGACCTGCATACCAACACTAACACCGCCTTTTCTAATGGTTCACTCTGCGCACTTGTTGATTGCGTTTGCCTTAGCTGAGATACAGTTTATTTCTCTTTGAAACGTATATGTTTGAAGTAGATTTATTTGAATTTGCAGATCATCCACTGCCTATACTTTCTTTTGCTGAGAAATAGTTTATTTCTCTCTATGTGTTCGCGATTCCTCTATCAGCTTGTCTTTTAAAAAAAAAAAAAAACAAGTAATCTAGAAAAATCAAATCATAATTTGAACAGGCATTGCTAAAGCTTTATTCTCCGTAGTATTTCTTACAGTTTTGGAGAACAGTATGTTTGAAGTAGATTTCTTTGAATTTGAAACAATCTGCACAGTGACAAGCAAGAGGAGACCATAATGAGGCTACAACGCGCCGAACGGGAGAAATGAAAGGTCAATAAATATTCAAAAATCTAGGGATCAGTGAGAAATACTGGCTCACACTCTATAGTTGTCTCAACCGACTTACATAGACTTAAGATGTAGTATATTATATTCTAACCGACATTCAACAAGAACATTGAAATCGAACACCTTGCTGTTTGGTCCTCCAAATGAAATGACGAGCCTCACTTAATACTGACTTTAGCAGCTAAGTATGGAGGATATGGAAAATGTCCAACAATTCTCTGCCCAATTTAAATGTCACACTTTTGAAGTCAGACGGTAAGTTCACGGTATACCTAAAAACACATTGGAATGCAGTCTTATTGAGCTTACTAAAGCTGAAGACGGTGTAATTTAAAGCCCATGCTAGTAGGTCATGTCGATAGAAGTTTATTTAAGGAAAAATACTCAATGCTTACCTCAGTTGCTCTACTTTACTGGTGCACTTGATTTACTCTACTTTTTATTGTTAAATCTGATCGCGTACCACAGTGTTCTTTGGTGTTGGTAGAGGATTACATTTTAGATAAGCAATATTTCTAGATAGTTGAAACCTTAGCGCCTATTTACTCCATAATAATAAGAGCACATGGACTGTTTATTATTGTACACATGGACAGCTGACATTCAATTATGGGGCAGCAGGTGGTAAATGGACATTGCGTGTTTAACAGCAGCTTCCCCACAATCTTCACAAAGCAATTTTCTGTGGAGTATTGTTACAGGACAGTCATACTATATTGATCAAGCATGAGAGAGTACATGCACTCATTCCTCATCTTATTGCTTCCACGCAACTTTTGAATAACAGTACTCAGAATGGATGGAGAAAATTACGCTGGTCTAAGTCAGATTTAGAGCCACTCACAAAAATTGACCAATACGGGTGAATTTGAAACTCACAAATGCTAAGTCCAAAGCCGACGCTGAAACTTACATTTGTTTGAATCCTGCAATAATAGAGTCAAATCAATGACAGAGATATTAATTTCAGGTCAGAGGTGGAGTGTCCGATGAATGAGAGAAGATAGGCGCGGGTCAAGGCTAGTAAGTTAAAGGGGCTGTCATTATGACCCTCTCTGCCCATTCACTCTACTCCTTCACAGGCTACTACTGGAAATGGTCAATTTTTAATATAAATTCTTGTAAAGAATAGATGTGAAGATGGGGTGCCAAGAAGGGGATGAATAGTGATTAGATTTACAAATTTAATAATAGGTTTTTTTTTTAATTACTTCATTCCAATGACGATTATGTCAGTTGCAGTAGCTCAACACTACATTTTATGGAGAATACAATGAGAGTAGCAATACTGGTAAATGTGATCATTGACTGGAAGATTGAAAGAAAACTGAGAGGACTTTGCAAGAAATCTCAATCGATTGGCTGGACTTTTCATTTGAGGTGACAGTAGTGGATACTTTGAATATTTTGACTGACATTATATTCTAACTTATCTTTTTTAGATTTGTTGGAATAAATACTAGAATATGTCTAATTTATAACTATTAGGGGAGTTTGAAAAGCTTTAATTGACTAATGGAGATCTTTCTATTTGGTGGAATAAAGTTATTAGACTACGATTGGTGGAGCAACCTTCAAGGCGTTTTTTCTACATAAGCCAATCATTTGGTTTTCCAACTTGGGGTTGCATGATAAGTGTGATTTTTGGTAATGTTATATGCTTCATTGATTCCTTGAAATCAATCTTATTTGTGATTGTTTTTGAAATGCTTGTAGGTTGGCATTGGAGGCAAGCATCAAAATTAAACAAAGGCAAATGAATCGGAGCTTGAGAAGTTTCAAAATTAAGACTTGAAAAGCATTTTTATTGCTTGTGGTTATAATCCAGGGCTCCAATTCCTGCTTTAGTTTTTTGTTTTAGACCACCTCACATTTCTCTTTGGGTTTAAAATTAACCATTTGACTTGATCTTTGTAAGCTTGGTTAAAATTGAACCTTAGACATTTACTAGATTTTGATTTGGGTTAAAATTGAACAAGGCAAGTTTCTCATCTCATTTGGTGCTTTTAAAACGAACTCATCACTACTTTGAGGTATAAAATGAACAAGTGTCTTTCATGTTTTGCAATCTTTTTTTACAAATTAATATCATTAAAATGTGTATGCGCTTCATAGCCATCTTGAGAAACAAAAGCATTTTGGTGATATTAAGTTGTCAAAAACATTGCCTTCACATTTCGATTTGGAAACTTAAAATTGAATAAAACACTTTGCGAGTGTGAGTAAACTTGTTGCGAGTGCTCTCCCTTTGTTTCTAAATGAAGGTTGATCAAACTATGGATGAGTTTATTCACTTTTGTTTAGCTTAGAGGGATTGCCTTGTGGGAAAAAGTACTCACCCAAGGGAATGACCCAACCGAGAACACGCTAAGGCCAAGTGACTTTCAATCGGTATATAAATGTGGATTCTTGAAGAAATTTCAAGAATCACGAGGATTATTCTGACGAGATGGACAAAAATGGACTCTCGCCGATCTTGGATAATCCCCCACGAACGGAATGCCCGAATTAGAACCCTTTGTTTAGAAAAAGGCCAAAACCTTGTCTATTTTGTTGGTGTAAAAGGTCATGTCCTTTGAAGCCGCCCCACATTATACATGCGGTTTTGTTGTGGAAATGGAAAGTATTCCATGGGAGATTCATGGGTACTAATGGTTGGTTGACCCGAGAAGTGTGTGTCATGGAGGGGAGCCAATGTGGTAAAAAATTTATCCATTCGCACAAAATATGCACAGTTGGATTCGTCCAAGTGAGAACCAAACAAAATATTGTCTCATCATCCTAGGGTTTTAAACTGCGTGGAAGTGGAAAACACATTGCTTGGTTCCTAAAAACATTTGAAAACAAGCAGTCACAAGACCTTGAAATTTCAAACACCTTGGAGGAAACAAATATCATTGATGAATTCAAGTACTCTTGCTTGCCCTAGGGATCATTTCCTTAGAGGTTTCTAAGTGTTTGGATTCTATCATCATTTGTTTTCACTAAGGTTAAATATAGGAGACTTTTGCCTTATTTTCTTTGATTTCCACATAATGGACTTTGTGGGATGAAAACGAAAGTGAGACATTAGACATACAATTTGAAAGATAAACAAGCAAGTGTCTTTGGTAAAAAGAATTCACTAAGCCAAGATAAAAAGACAAATTCAATTACACATGTGTTTTCTAACATGATTTCCCACAAGATCAAAATGCCAAAACCAAAGTTCAAGAAGCTTAGTCTAAAAGCTCGTGAGGAGCATTTTGAGATCCTGAGTTGTATGAGTTTTACTTTCAGCAGAATCCATAACTTTTTGAAAGGTTTGCTTTCCTCCCATAGGAAGTATAGCGTGTTCTTCAACACCAAGGTCTTGTAATAAGAAGTGTTATTCTAGGTCAAGTCTAGGATCAAATTCAATCACTTTCATCCATCTCTCAACCATCAAAATCAGTCAAAAATCACCTCACCAACAACTCTTGGAAACTTTGTAAACATCTTTCATGCTAAACTTTTAGGCTAAATCAAAACCACTTTGTTTGACTTAACACAACTAGTCAAACCATCATCTTATACACGAGTTCTCTCTAGGATAATACAACTTCCTAGGGTTTACAAGTTCATCTTGTTTGGCTTAACACACATAGCCAACTTATCAAATCATCACCTCGTTTGACTTAACACACTTAGTCAAACCGTCCTCTTATGTACAAGTCCACTCTAGGATAACACAACTTCCTAGGGTTTTACAAGTGCATTTATCACATTTTTTTTGACTTAACACATCTAGTCAAACTATCAATCCAATCACGATCAATCAAAGTCCTAAAAGGTTTAGCATTTCCTTCAAAGTTTCTTTGAGAGTTCCATTCATCTGTATCGGTCATCTTTCATTTATCTCATCCTTGTCATCGCTTTGATCCTTCAATTATCCTAATTCTTCACTTCTTTGAACCTAAGGTTTAGACCGATCTAAAGGGTTAGAGATTCATCTCTTACATTCTTGAAAATTGATCTTCATTTTAAGGTTCAAACTCGATCTCAACACAAGAGGGACATGGAATATAAACTTGATCCATCCATCATGAGTGATTCGAGTCAACCAAACTATCCAAGTCTTAGAATGCCAATTAATTATTGAAACTCACATTTATACATGGCATCATCATCTCCTCCAAACCTCAATGTGAGTATGCCCAATCTAAGTTGTGGAACACCTTTCCCAATGGTAGATTTAAATCCAAGTCCAAATCTACAAATCTATCAATCGAACACCCAATACATGAGTTTTCCAAACATCATCACGCCAAATCCATACATACCAAATGTGAATATACCAAGTACAAATTTACCAAACATGATCATTTCAAATCCACACTTGGTAAAAATTGGTGTAGACATGTTTGCAAATCCCATTAATGTTGTTCAAAATCCAAGCAATATGTTGACGACTCTAGGTATTGATCCAAGTGAAGATAACACCATGCAAAATCAAAGCTACCTAAATCAAGGAAATATGATTGTCAACCACAAAAATGTTCAAAGTAACCTATAATGTCGAATCAAAACATCATACCAAATCATCCCATTTTTCCATTGGTATCACAACAACAGATGGCAACCATCCAAGCAATCCCAACAATCAACACGATCCCCAACCCACCACCACCACCACTACCATAGCCAAAACACAGCACAGCCAATTCATTCTCCATCATGTTTCAAGCCGCTCAAGAAGCTTCCCAAAAAAAATGAACTCCAAAACCAACAACCTGCACAAGCTTTGCAAGCTGCACATGTCGCTTAGATGGCACAAGCAATCCAACCAAAACGAGCGCAATTCCAAGCTCAACAAGCTCAATTCCAAGCACAACAAGAAGTGTATCAACAAGCCTTGCAAGACTACCAATTACAACAACAATACAACCAACAACAAGCCTTGTTTGCACAACAACAGTAGCATGAACAATAACAGGCGTTGTTGGCTCAACAACAAACACAAGCATTACTTGCTCAACAAAGCTTGCAATACATTTCCACCACAATTTTTGAAATAAAAAATCAAGATCAATCTATCAATAAGCACCTTCAAGATGTTTCCACCTCGACCAATGATCAAATCAACATACACCAAGAGCCACTTTTCAATCACGATCAAAATCCACCAAAAATACCCAACACTGATCAAATTCAAGAAATGTCAACATCACTTGATCCTATGGTTGAAGACATTGGTAATCTTTCTTCCACAATTGTTGAAAGCAATGTTCAAGATCTTGAAGATGCTTCTACCCCATCCAGTGATCAACTCAACATTCATCAAGAGCCACTTTTTAGTGATCTATTTCAAGATGTGTTACAATTATTTGATCCCATTGACATAATCTATGATCCATCGACCAATGATTATATCTAAAATATCTCTACATTGCCTTATGAGTTAGAGGACATATCTCAAGAACGTATTCCAAAGCATGATGAAAATATATCACCAAGGTCTAGCAATGTTCCTTCCCAAGACATATTGACATCCTTTGACCTCATGGTTACATACATTCAAGGAATCCCTAGCTCAATAGTGGATCCAAATCCACTCAAATCTGAAGAGAATATTGAGCCACTTCCCAATGGTGATGCCCAAGAGCCCACTATAAGCAATCCACCCTTTGAAATCGGCCTGTGTCAAGAACTTGATCCAAAGCATGTCGAAAGTAATTATGAAATCATTGAAGATCAAGAATTTATAATCTTCAAGATACTACAATGACCTAATGGGAACTCTCCTATCTATACAAGATGTTGCAAATGATGATCATATCCATATAACACATATTCCTCCATCTATCCACAAGATGTTTTCTTTGGATGGACATGTAGATGATCTTCATTCAAAACAAGAGTCTCATACTCTTGAAATCATTACTGAGAAACAAGAGTCTCCTACTCTTAACATTGGTACACATGATCAAAATATAGAAAAAATTGGAGACATATCAGATGAAGGCTTCTATAGAAGTTGTAAATTAGAAACATCCTATAGAGACATACAAAAAATAGATCATGAAGAAGGCTTCTATGGAAGTTGTGAATCAGAAAAAACATGTGAACGCATATCAAGAATGAATCATGAGGAAGACTTTTACAAGGACAGTGAAGCATGAAGACTTCTTGAAGAAGCACTACAATCTGGTATTTCACAAAATTAAATTAAGGATATCAATCAAGAGGATCCTATCACTTATAAACTGGGATCACTTACCTTTCTTAGAGCAAGTTATCTCATCAATAAAGAAATTGTTACTTTTGAAGATCCACCACAGAGCAATCATTTGTCCATATAGTTAGGTGTCCATCATAGGGGCAATCATTTGTCCATATTTTTAATAGTTAGGGTCAGTCCTTAGGTGTTGATCGCATTGTTAATCGGTTTGCCCATCTATTTTTACATTTAGGTCAGTCTTTAGGCGTCCGTCACAATGGCAATCCATTTGCCCATCTATCTTTTCATTAAGTCAAGTTTATCATCAGTTGAACTACGTGGTCTCTGCATGTATAACGTAGCCAAGGCTAATCTATGGATCAACTCCCGAGACCCCTAGGATAGGTCTTTAAGTTAGTTTATTCATCGTAAATCTCAAAAATACAAAACAAAATTGTAAAACATCTGAAAATTCCAAAAACAACCTCAAAACATTTGAAAATACCAAAATGGTGCATCCATTTCATCTCACTTTCACTCGTGATTTTCATCACTCATAATAAAACAATCGTCAATTTTAGCCTTTGGTGAGTCAGTTAGAAGCAAGTTTAGAGGGTTTAAAAAGTGAACACTCTAATTGTCAGAGTCTTAAGACTAAGCTAGTAAGCAAGCTTGTTGGTCAACTTGGAATATCAATAGCTTATCACCCAAATCAGTCCCATTAAAACCTTGATCACAACATGTCCTAGGATGAAGCTTTTCTGCGATGGACATAAGCATCAGGTACCCCACAGTAGTTAGTCTTGGCTAGCGATATGAAGAAAATTAGCTTGTTTTTTTTACTTAATTTGGTCTTTTTGACTTATATTATTTTGTGCTCATTCCAAGGACCTCTCCATGATGCCTAAACAAATCAGGTTTAGAGAGAAAGGAATGGGGCAAGGATCATTATCTTTTTATTTGTTGTGCTTGTTGGATACCCTTGTAAAATAACTCCGTCATGCATACATTTTTTTCTTTGTAGGAAGGATGTTTTAGGTATCTTGTTGACCACATAAGAAGGCTTTCCTTTTTATGTTTTGGTCTGAGATGTCTAGAATATTTGAACTACATTCTAAATAAGGTTATGTTTGTGAAGTGTGAACAAGAGTACTCCTATCTGTTTGATGAGTCAAAGTCAATCACACTAGGCGCAATGCCATCCTGGTTCTTAATACCTTGATGCATCGCACCTACGTGTGTTATCAAACATAAATAATTGTATGCTCTTTTCCCATCCTTGGATAAGCAATACATCATCATTATTCATCACCATATCCAATAAATTCTCGACGACTAGTGGACTTGTTGGACTTCTACATCTTCTTGGATTCGAGGGTTGATCCCTCTCATTCTTCTATCCTATTTCACACTAACAGTGCATCCCTCTTGCATTCATCTTGCATATTTCATAATCATGTCATATCATCATAGCACATCATCCATCTCATATATCTCACATGCATTGCATCATCATTTAAGTTGTTTAGGATAATATAAATTTGTTATTCTAAGCATCTTAAAAACATCTCGATTTCATCATCATTATCATATAGTCATAGTCATTCACACATCCATTTTGAACCTCTTTATCATGAGATCGACCTCAAATCAAATCTTTTCTCTCGATCTCTCGAGGGGGAAATGTACTAACATACTTCTTTTTGCTAGGGCATCCGAAAAATCAGAATTTTTTAAAATTTCGATGTCAATGACATCATTCTTTGAACCAATGCAACAAGTACATTGCCTCAAAGAGAGAAAAAATATAGACACGTAAAACTAACATCATGCATCTCACTCTAACTAACATTCAATTCTGTTATTAATCAATCAAAACAATTTATTGATTAATTCGCTAAGGTTCATCATATTTAATTAAGTCCTAAATTTCTTCTTATTTGATTCAATAAATCAAACTGATTTAAAACAAATATCAAACTCCTAAAATCCTCCAAGTTAATTAATTTAAATTAATTAACCTCTAATCATGATCAACTATTCTCCAGCTTTTGACTCAACTTGAGTCAAATCTAAACTCTTAACTAACCCACCCACTTGCACCAATAAATCAATTATTTGATTTATCAAATCTTCCAATTAATTTCAAAAGGCATCAAGATGGAATATTCTTCCAATTTGAATCTTCCCTCCAAAGGACTTGTCCCTTCCAACAAAGCATTAAATGCTCTTACACATGTCTCTTGCACAAGTCAAACTTGGCATTAAATGCACCTTTCATGTCATTCATGCAGATTCAAATTTGAAATTGGCACATTGGCCAAGACTTGCACATTCCTCACCCTCTCACAACTTGACAAGTGTCATCTTGTCATTGGCTTATGAATGATCCCACATTCATCCAAACTCACTCAATCTCTCAACCTTGAATCTATAAAAGCAAGGGTTTTCAACAACACAATAACACAATTTGAGAACACACTTCATGCAGGGTCACTCTCTTCATTTGAGAATCAATCTTGCTCTTCATCATCTACAATCTACAATCCACAATCTACATTTAGAGCATCCTTACTATAGGAAACTTGAGTTCATGAGAATCTTATTGTCTATCATCTCATCATCTTTGCAATCTAGCTTATCAAGGGTTGGGAAAGGGCTCTTTCACATATTCAAGGAGCACCAATCCACCATACAATAGATGCATTTCATGTCTTATTTACATGTTTGATTTGTTTTTATCATTTTCTTTTTAAGAATGTCATGTTATTCTATGAGGATATTGGAATTGTGCTAAACATTTGCAGATTTTCATGTCCACACAATCCACAACCAGGACAAACAACTACAATATTCCTCCCATTACCTCAACCTTTCTTGCTGATTTCCCCTCATTTTCCTTTACATCATGGAAAGGAGTATGATCTTGTTGAACCTCTAAAGAATACTCCTACTAAGATATCCATATGGGATCTTATTCAAGCCTCTCCTCATTATCACAATATGATTCAAAGTGACTTACAACAAGTTCCTACCCCTCTAATGTGTGATCAAATGATGTGGCAACACATATTCAAGCTATAACTCCAATCAACTTAGAAATTACTTTCCATCAAGATGAGTTACCTTCCTTATAAGTGCAATAACAAAATGAAGCTTTCATGATAATACCTATTTTCAATAGGACGGGGAAAAAAAAACTCTTGTTGATAATGGATCAGCCCTTAATGTGTGTATTGTAACCATTTTTTATAAGCTTAGCATAGACATGATGAGGGCTATATTGCCTCAAACCCACACAAAGCACAGCAATAGATACCAACATAGAAGATGCAAGATAGAAAACAACTCGCTTTCAATTATTTTTCAGAAAATAAAATTATAGATTCAAAACTTACATGCTACAACTTCATGGGATTGATTCATTACAACAAAATCAAGTAAAAATAAAATATATCATTCAAAGCCACAATCTGCACTAATGGAGCCACCTTCTATAACCCCCACTTAACCCTTTTATTTTACCCAATAAGTGCCATAGAATGTTTTAAAAAGTGTAACTTTCCCTTTTGTTTTGGCACCAAAAGTCTTGTCATTTGATTTATTGTCTAAGAAGATATTTTAATGAAATTAACTTTGTAGTGGGGCAGCTTCTCAGTGCCATAACTTTTGATCTGATCATCAGATTTTGAATTCTAATATATTGTTGGAAAGATTGTGAAAGGATATACAACCATATTTTACTAGATTTGAAAGATTAGAGATTTTGTACCCTATTTTGGGGCTCTGAAGGACCTCAATTTTCAATTTTAAACTTCATTAGAGAAATTCCCTGAGATAAAATTTTAATATCTTCCAAATGGTATAGGATTTTGAGATGATTGCTTCGCCAAAAATATTATTTTCCAATTTCACTCCTTGGGTCAATATTTGTGTCCATACAACCTGAATAGGCAAACTTACTAAAAATAGCAGGTGACTATTTTTGGTTGTTACAAACTTCTAACTATCCCAAAGACTACATGAGTTTACATGGGCCCTAAGACAACTAAGGAAACTATAAGAAAATGAAATTACGATATTTTTGGGTGATGCAAAATTTCCCTTACACCATTAGATGCTCCTACATAAAGATAAATGAAGAATTGAACCTAATTCTTTATTGATTTGAGGATTTGAAAATGTAGGAAAATAATCACTTGGAGTGATCAAATTACCTATTATGGTTGAAAAATTTACATTACAAACCTCAATTCATTTTATGCCTCATGATATTTCATACAACCTCCTTTTAGAAATACCATGGATTCATGAGATACATGCAGTGGATTCAACTCTTCATCGTATAATGAAGTATGTCTGCAAAAACAAAGTGAATTTACAATCAAGTTGACCCTAAACTAGGTAGTTGTTTGAAAATTTCAAAAAATAAGTAAATCCTTTGAAAACATTGACACCAACTATACAAGTGGAACTCGTGCAAGAGAAATACAAAGAAAATCATTTTGAAGAAATTACAAAGTTATTGGAAGATGATTGAGGTTCCTTAGATTTCACCACCAACATTCATGGGACAACACAAGAGCATAAAAAAAGAGTCTAAAAAGAAAAAAGAGCCAACAATAATTTCAACATAAAATTTAGATAAAACTTCTAAAGCATCCACCTCAACCACTTTCAAAAGAGAAACAAATTACATAAAAAACTTTCATGAAGTTGATTATGAGCAACCACTAAATCTGAAAAGAAATGAAAAATATTTATGGAAGAGGTTATGAGCTTATGAAACAACACGGTTATAGTGGAAAAGGATGTGGTTCTATATAAAAAGGTATATGTGTCCCTATAGAGCCTAACACACAAGAAACCACTAGTGGTATAGGTTATTATCCTTTAAAAGAAATGAAAGAATCAAAGAAATCCTTGCTTCATATCAATTTCATCACACAAAACACTAATGATTCAAATTTGTTAGATTTTAAGCCCTCCTATAAAGGAGAGCTCAAAATCACAATCTAAAGAGTCTTGTGTAAGTATGATACTTGGTACTAAGAAAATGATATCTTTGTTGCGAAATAAAGGAACATCTTCTACTATTGATCAAGAGAGTATCTTCTTGAGACTCCTCCAAGAACATGAAAGATATTTGAATACAAGAGTTCATTTTGTGCATATCATAGAGCTCATGGTCATTCTTCTAATGAATGTACCATTCTGAGTAATAAAATTAAACATCTTCAAAGGATTTTGGTGCTCTTCCTTGTGTTGAATCACATAGTTCCTCTAATTGATATTGATTTTCATGTTTTTCATCAATCAACTTGGCTTAACCTTGTCTTTCACTAAGTAGGGGCAAGGGGTAAGGTAGCCTTGTCCTCATATGACACTTGTTATTTCTTTGGGCTAGTTGACTGCCTTCCATGCATATATAAGAGCAAGCTTGGGATGTGGACAACATGCCTTAGTTGGCTCACAATTGACATACTGTGTTTAGAATTGCATTATGGGGGAAACCCTTTATTTAAGATTTAGTTTCATTTGGGAACATATAACTTGGCATAGGGCTTTCTAAAAAATCTCTCATGTCTTCTTCTACTTTAAATAAATTTCTCACTGTAATGGTTTTAGCAACTACTTTAAAGTGGGAGCATACATTGACACTCATGTTTCATTGTGTGGTTTTCTTTATTCTTGGGATGCATGCTTTTCTTGGTGGTGTCATTGGGTTTGATCTCCTCTAAGATCATGATATTTCTCTAATTTTTCCTCTCTTGGAAACATTAGACCTTATGATGTTCCCTAAGAAGAGACCTTACATGATCTAAGAAAAGTCCCTTTGAACAAATTTTTACTTGCATATTGTTCATAAGCTTGAAGTTTCATTTTGTGGTGCCTTATCAAATTTATCAGGAGGTATAGCTTTGGTATGGTTGTATGTATGGGAGTCAAACTTAGGTGTGACTTTCCCATAGCCACTTGCTTTTTTGTGTGCTTCCATACGAGTCACATGTATGTGTGTCTCATTGTGGCTCACCTAGTGAATACCAAATTCCACTAGCCCTTGTGAGCATGTGTTTGTTTTGCATAGTGGAAATTATGTTCCACTTGTAAACATGTTTTTTGGACAAAAAACTAAGGTTTGATCCACCCTTCTTTTCCTTTTCTTTCTTTGTTATGTTTTTGGTAGTGTATGATTGAACCTTGTTGTTGCTTCATACATCATTAACATCCGTCTTCTTTTGTTCCTATGTTGGTCTTCCATAGGATTTTGATCCTGGGGGCTTGCAAAACCCTCTTGATCATTTTCATCTTATCTCACTAGTATTGCTACATTTGGACCCCTCTTGAATGTCTAACTTTTGAATCAATTTCCCCCTCTCACTAAATTGGGGGTTAAATGTAGTGTATAAAAATTTATCCCTTTATAATTTTACACTTTTTTGGGTCCTCCCTCTTGAAATTTGGTTCATTTATGCCCTAATTAGTCCTATTTTTCATCCACAAGACAAATTAAATGTATTTTTCTAAGGATAATCCTGACGCTTAACAAATGGAAAATCATAATTTAATGTTTTTGGCTATGTGTTCCAGATCTAGGGATTTCAGACTCATATGCCCCTTTGGGCGTATGGGTCCCACCTAGGTCTCGGGACCTAATTTTATATGTTACATTGAACTAGACACTTCTTGAAATCTGTCTCAAGTTTAATCCATTGGGACTCATACACCCAACCTGGCATATGAGTCCCACTTTAACCTAGACCTATTTTAATTCCAATTTTTGGCAAGATTTTATTAGCCTAGATCTGATGTCAACTTCTAGTGTTGTAATTTTGGGAAATTAGGCGTAAATAAGTATAAATACAAGGATATTTCACATAGTTTCTCCTAATCTAGAAGTTTTGAATAAATCATCCTAATATTTAACAAGAACATTATAGATTATTGAAGAGAATTTAAGAAGGCATTCAAGAGTTGATTATCAAGTATGTTAGAGATCATCAATTCAAGATTCAAGCCTCATGTCAAGGTCTTCATGCATTATGTTTTTTTGTGAGATAACATGTTGATGTAGCATTTGTGATCCAAGTTTAAGCATTAAAATCAATATCAAGTTTCATGATCAAGATCTACATCCATTGAAGCCAATTCATACAAGTTCTAGATCTACACTCCACAAATTCAATAAGTTTTGCTAAGTTGTTACATTCATTTGTTCATTCATCATTCATTCATTCATGTTATTTCAATTCATTTCAATGTTTAATTACTAAAATAGGGTGTGACTAAGGTAGACCCCCATCCACTAATAAAACAACATTTTTTCTCCCTCTTGTGATGTATGTTTTGCAGACTTGTGTGATTGGGACTCATTCGCCCAACCTCGAGATTTAGTCCTTGATATAGCCTTTCAACAACATTCAACAATGTCAGATATAGATTTGGAAGATTCATAAAGATCCTAAAAAATCCCATAGTAGGACCCATACACCCAACCTACCATATTAGTCCTCTTATAGTTTATGATCAATGTTCAGCAGATCTTGATCAACTCTTAGAGAATCTCTTATCCTGCCCTGAAAATCCTAGAGTGTAACTAAATCACCCAACTTGGTGAATTAGTCCCACTGCAATCTAAAACAATAATTTATAAGTTTTACAGACCTTATTTTAACCTCTTCACTCCTCTAGGTACTTTTTTATTTCATTACGTTTGTAAATTTGATTCCATGATTTTAAATTTCTAGAGTTTTATGCATTTGTGTTTGTATTTCTCCTTTTAAAATTCATTTAATGGTGAACTCCCATCCAATTTGAATAGGAACCCTCTAACCTCTTCCTTAATTGATTCAATTGTTTGAGAAATCTAGGTTCCTAAAGAACTGAAGTGTGAAATAGGTCCCAAAGTTCCATCTCCTAAAAGGTGCACACCCTATTTATGTTGGTTCAATATATTATTCAATATAATAGGTGCATATATAGAAGAGGAAGTGGTGGTTGGATAGTTACATAACTGTATACACTTGCCAATTACATATTCTTGCTACACCCACCAATTACAATGTAATATAGTAACATTATTTTCTAACATTCCCTCCTTATTACAATATTCTTATATCCCTAAAACCTTACAATTCATCTTGCCAACATACCTCCCTTAATTCTTACATGAAAAAAATTGTTGATTACAAAATATGTATACATTCTTGATAAGATTTTCCTTCTAAAGAGAAAAATCCTGAATTAGGTGGAACTCCTCCAAAAGATTCGAGCTGAATTCCTAAGTTCTTCCTCCCATGAACCTTCTAAACTATAGACTGTAGTTATTGGACAACCAGCATCCAAGTTGTCTCCTCAACCCTCGTAAAGGTATAACCCTTGGTCTAAAATGTAATTATTGGACAACCACCTTCAATAGGTTGTCTCCTTGACCCTTGTAAAGGTGTAATCCTTGGTCATAGTGTCATGAACTATATGGGAAATAATCCATACTAATCTCTTCACCAAACCCCTTACCTATCTCCAAAAACCATACTTCACAATATTTAAATCTATTAGCACTAACAAAGAAAATAAAATGAAGAAAAAAACGTATCTCATACAAATTATCATCTCAAATCGAGAAGATAACTTGAGATGATGGAAATTTCTCCATCATTTGATGGCACCAGCCTCCAATGGATCCTATTACACTTTATCTATTTGATATCTTAGATTATTCTTTGGAGGCCTCATTAGATGTAGAAAGGATAGGCCCAATTTGAGAAACGTTTATAATGTTCTTATGTCTAGTGTAACTACCCTTGATATAGCCAAAGAGAAAACCCCTCTTTGATTTTTTCTTCTCCAAAATAAATTAAAATATCATCGTAGATTCACTCTCTTGAATACCAACAATAAGAAGATAGATTTGTTTGAACGAGCTATGCTACGCATTTCACTTCTTACAACGGATAGACCTTTAAATATGCATCAAACAAATTTCTAGTGATACTCTTGATGGTATCAGCAATGGAAATAACATGAATGCACTTACCAAACTTAAGATTAGGAGATTGGTGAACATAAACCATGTCTCCCATACAAATATTTACATTTGAATGCACAACCTTTTCTATAAAACTTTTGATATCATAAATGGAGAAAAAAAAATGCAACATCATCCAAAAATCTATCTCTATATCTACAATCAATTTATTTGAGCCATTTTTCAAACAATTGTTGTCACGTCCATAGTCATTCCAAACCAAGAGATACAAGGGGTAGGAGCACAATGATAATTAATGTTTCTATTATTGATCTTGACTTAAAAATCAATCCATAGAGACAATTTAGTATCCTTTCTCAAAATAATAAGACACACATAGTCACTGTGTGAATGAAAAACATCCAAGTGTTTACTTCCTATCATTCTTGAAACCCCTCCAATCTAGCATATCACTATTTATTTGTCTATCTATGTAGAATGTAGATAATGGAAAAGTAACTCTTCAGAAAAAAACTTGTGTAGTGCAAGCATTATGGTCTTTATTTCATACTCTATGAGGGTATGTGCAGGATCATAATGGGCCAAAAAGTTGCAATATGTAAGTGATATGATGGCCCATGTGGCTGACAACTTTTTTGTATCCAAAAATGATGAAACGAAAAGGGTTTGTTATAGAGATTCTCAACTTTCCACCAATATAAATTATGCTTTACTTTGAAATTAATAAATTATTATTATTATTCATTTTCTATTTGAATTATGACTAAAGTCTTGATTGATAGGCTAATTGAAAAAATCTATAGCTTTCAAATGGTATCAAATTTTTTAAATCTAAAACATGTGTCACATTTTATGCTTCACATACTATAGGATTTTAAAAAAATGAATTTCATGAAGTTTTGACCAGGTTAAGGTGGTCAAACATACAAATTTTTATTTTTTTAAAAAATTTTACTAAAAAAATCATAATTAATTATTTACTTGGAAACAAATTACAAAAAAAATATGCATCACATTGGGGCATGAGTCCTCTACTTATATCTAAAATCTTATAAAAAAATATTATCATTTTATTCTGGTTAGGGTGGTCAGACAGACACCTACTTCTTATTTTTTCCCTGAAATTTAAGTACTACTGCATTGAAATTTCAAATTTTCACCAAATAGATTTTTTTATTTTTTAAATAAACCCTGTAGTTTAGAAACTACATTCAATTTTCTATAGATTCTATTCTTACATATTTTTGAAATAATATAGATAACTTATTCAAATGTTTATTTCAAGTTGCCTAATTTTGATTTTCTAAATTTTCGTCGCCACTTAAGGACCTATTTTTTCCATGATGATCCCTCACATAGCCATGATTCAAATTTATTGACTCTTGTAGTGAAATTCTTTCAAAAAAATAAGTTGGGAACACTCAATTTTTTTAGAGAAACCACAAACAACCCTCAAACATAATATTTGAAAGTTTTTGCCTTAGAAATCCTAGAAAACTCTTTCACTATAAATAGTCCATTATGTGATGCATGATCTCCTTGATGATAATAGAAAGATATCGCTATCAAACTACCCTAAAGGGGTTTTCAACTTGACACATCACTAGTTCATCATTGACAGTGTTCAACCTAGTGGAAACTCTAGCAAATAGCTTCTTTTTCTTCAACTTGAGGGATCAAACTATAAATTCTCATTGCCATTTTTTAGTTTGTACTGGCAAGAGACAACTTGGTTTTATGAAAATAAAATTGACTAGGATTCAGTAAAGGTTGACCATATAAAGACCCCATAGAGATAAGAAATGAATCATATACTCGTACATTTTGTAACTACTATAGAAGCTACGAAGCCTTGGCTCAATACTATGCCCATCCCTACCTTACGACATTATAGAAATTATATTGCAACTTACACAACTTTGATACCAAATGATATAAACTACATAAAAACTGGATGTATATGATTCAATATAATAGGTGTATATATAGCAGTGAAAGTAGTGGCTAGATAGTTACATAAATGTCTATACTCACCAATTACATCCACTTGTTACACTCGTCAGCTACAATGTAATACTGTAACATTATTTTCTAACATGATTTACAATCAAAAAATCCCAAATGGTATGAACAATAGATTCATCAAACATATTTAAAATTCACCATTATTACAAATAAATTGAAACTAACATTTGAGAATAAAAATCAAGAAACCATAATACTTTCAAACATAACACAAAAATTCAACAAGCCAATGATCTAGTTGTATTAATTTCTCTAGCATTTTCTTAACAATTTACAATTCTCTCCTTTCCTAAAAATAACTAATTCTCTTTCTGTTCCGCTCCATTTTTTTACAAATGAGTAGCCATAGGCCTTTTATAGATGTTACATTACAAATAAATGGTCAATATTAAATCTAATTCAAGGGCCCAAATTACATCAACATTTAGTATTTGAGGTATATTAGGTTTTGGCAACGCATGCCTCATTTCCATCTAATTAGATAATTTTACCACATATTTGGTCTAACGAGAAACAAACATCTCCTCCTTGATCTTGATGAATAACCCTATTGGAGAAATAAACAATCTCCATATTGTCCTTTAAAAAATATTTTTCCAACTAGTAAATCTTGGCACAAATTCTTATGTAGATTAACATTAAATATTTAGGTTCATCTTTTACTTTCAGTTTTAAGGACCCCTGGTAGTGAATAAGGCCCTACATGAATCCATATCCATGTTCATCTTGACCATTTAATTCATAACTAGCACAAATTTATATGTTGCTTTTAATGAATTGATCATTTATCCCTCTAAGCATCTTGAAAAGGCACCTGCCATAAAATATCAAAATTTACACCTCCAAAAATGATAAATTTCCCTTATTTAAAATATTAAAATTTATCAATTTATAGTCCATTAGGAAAATTTCATTTTTTTTCGAAAAAAATTCCATTTCAAAATTTTTCCATTTTGAGAAATATTTTGATTTCAACAAAATATCCATTTTAGGAAAATTTCCATTTTTGAAAAATTTCCATTTTGTTAAATTTTCCATTTAAAGAAATATTCCATTTTGAGAAAATTTCCATTTCAGGAAATTTACTTCTGAGGGGATTTCACTTTTGAGGGTCGGAGCTTTGATGGTGTCTGAGAGATGGAATCCTGCAGTGAAATTCCCACAATGCACTTTTGAGGAGAATTGACTTTTAAGGGTTGAAGCAATGTAAAAGCTAGAGAGATCCAAGTCGGAGCAATGTGGAAGCCAAAGAGATGAGGGCCAAAGCAATGAAGAATCTGGTGAGGATGATGTTGGAGAGTGAAATGTTTCCTTTTGAGGGAATTGTACCACTGCAAGCCAGAGAAATGCAGAAGCTAGAGAGATGTGGGCCGAAGCAATGCAGAAGTTAGAGAGATATGGGCTAGAGAGATGTAGAAGTTGGTGAGAACGATACTAGAGAGTGAAATTTCTGCTTTTGAGGGAATTGGACCACTACAGGTCAAAGCAATGCAGAAGCCGATGAGTATGACACTGGAGAGACAAAATTTTGTTAATGGAAACCCATAACCAAAAACCCTTAAAAGTTAAACTTCTTAATTTTCTCTGAAAATCTTAAGGGGATCATATTTTCAAAACTAATCCAAGCAAAGGGTCAAAATATGAAATTGTGGGGATGGAGCATGATGGTATTGAAAGACTAGATTTCCACTTTTGCAAAAATTGGGCTATTTGTGTGAATGGACCTTACAAAAGTCAAAGGATTGCAGGCCAAAGTAATGTGGAAGTTGGAGTCTTGTGGGACAGAGCAATGTGGAAGCTAGAGACTTGTGGGCCATAGCAATGTGAAAGTCAAAGAGCCCAGTGCTAGTCGACTAGAATTTTGTAAGCAAACTTCTCCTATAAATATTTTTTGCAAGCCCCTTACACTTAGTCATTTTGGAGTTTATTTATTTGACCACGTGGGGTAAAGGGATATGAATAGTGTCTAGGCTTAGTAATTGATGATTTTACCCATTTCCAAAGTTAAGGAAAACATAATTGTGAAAGTTGAAGGGATGCAGGCTAGAGCAATATGGAAGTTGGAGAGCTCAATGCTGGTCGACTGGAATTCCATAATGGAATTCCACAATGGTATTCCCACAAATATTTTCCACAAAAGCTAAAACTTAGGTTTTTTGTGCAAATCAACTTGGTGTGTGGGATAACCATTGTGAAAGGGCCAAGGTTAAGGGTGATCCCACAATAGTGGTTTACAATTTTTGGCCAAATTGGACACTGAAATTAATATTTTTAACTAAATCTTCACATTTGGGTACCTATAGCAAGTAAACTGTGAGGAATTTGAAGATGATCTAGACTAGAGTCTCATCAAATTTTGTCTTTAGATTCTTAAAATATTTTTTTCAAAATTTTTGGAATCAGATTGCACTTCTTTTTCCATCTCCCACAAAAACCGGTTTTATTCATCAAACATTTTTTTTAAAAAGTGACGCTCACCATATACAACATAATTTTTTTTATATGAAGGATAAAATTCTATTTTTTGAATTTAGATTTGTAACTATGATATCTAGCACTCACATTTGGTATCATAGTTTTTTATTGAATATTTTTTCCTTAATCAAGTTTCAAAGTCAAACCAATTGCAATTCAGACATAGGCAAACTGTATACAACATTAAAAAAATTGTATCTATCAAAATTCAATTTATTTTTTTGAATGGATCAAGGACATCAATACCGTGAACAAACATATTTTAAAAATAATTATTTTGATAATTTTCTATTTTTCCACATGTGCAAAACAAGGAGCTTAATTTTTGGTGAAAAACCTATGTTTAATAAAACTAAAAAAACACATACATAATAAAACCAAAACATATTAAAATTATATTCATTGGATAGCTCGTTCTGAGGAATACCATCTTCCAATTGGGTCTATGAAGTATCCTCCATTTTCATCCTTAACCCGCTCTTTGAAGAGAAAAAATTTGGAATTTTTTTGTGAGAGAGGGTGGGAAGGTGGGAAAAGGGGGGTTCAAACGAACCTAAAGGGTTCAATCAAACCCCCAAGGGTTTGCTCAAGCCTCCATTTAGTCGAACCAGGTTTTGAGAGAACCCCCTTCCACAATGGGAAACATAGGTTTCCACATGCAAAGGTGTTTTAGCGAACCCTAGTTCGCATGAACCCCTTTGGGGTTTGTTCAAACCTTGGGTTTGCTCGACCCCCTAATTTTTTTTTTTTTTTTTGCATGGGTGAGGTTTTTGATAGTTTCCTTCCTCATTCGAATTGTAAACCACTTTTTTGGGTTCACCCTTAAAGGATTATAAGTCAAATCCATTGATAATCCATCATAAAAACAGAGAAAATGACTCTGAAATCCAAATGCAAAGCATAACCTATAACTAAAGGGAAAACCCATGCAAACCATTTTAATCAACTATGACTAGACACTGAAACAAAATAAGCAATAAGAGAGGGTGAAGCAACAAATGCGGGGGTCCCTACTTTCAATGGGGCATGTCTACAAAATGCACAACAATTGGTGACTTTTTTAGGGAAATTCTCTAGAGAATTTGGATGACAGACAAGAATCATGAACTTAGAATATCTTCTTTTGACCTCCAAATTAAACCCAACAATTTGAAACACTTGATCAAAAAATCAAAATCACTGGTTGATCTAACCTTCCATATGCTGAAAATTCCAAGAGTGTGCAAATGTATTCATTTCCTTCCTTAAGTAACTACAAGAACCTACACTTTGAAATGCTAACCTAGGTGAATGATTCTACTTCAAAAGAAACCTAGAAATTTCCTCGCTACCATTCAAACATCTATAGCCTGGATGAGGTTGTCATTATGATTCTCTCAAACATTTCTCTACTACCAGTTGAGTATCCATAGCCTCGGTAGAGTTATTCAAGTCCTCCAAAAAGTTGATTTTTTTGTGCCTTTTACTATTTTCTCTCTTTTCTTTTGTTTCTTATGATTCTTCTTTTCTATTATTTTCATTTCAACTTCCAAACAATGAATTTAACACTCGGTGCTGAGACTCATAGTGGTGGTGAAGAAAATTTTAATATTTTCCACTTAACACGACTTCACAAAGGAACCTACAATGACCTCTAGACTCTTAAAATGTGTGAGAGATATAATATTTCACAATACTTCAGAATAAGATCAAACCAATAACTTATCCTCTTTAAATCAAACATCCCAACCCATTTTACACTAATAGAAGACCTTCGTCATTTATTTTGAAAATATGATTACTGTTTCTCAAGAAAATAACTAAAACATTCCTAGATAATTGAATTGTTGTTGTGCCTACAAAATATCCCCAAAATAAAATGAGATGACCCCATACCAAAATGGAGAAATCAAGAAAAATCAAAATCTAAACTAACCAAAGTAGGAAAGAGAAAGAAAAATAAAATTACATTTATTCAAACCAAGCTATATACAAAGAGACCCTAAGTAAAGCATATTTATACTAGGAACACCAAAACCCACCCCTATAGAATATATCAATGCATAGATAAGTAATAAAACAATAATTGTAATCTTAAGGCATGCAAACTCATCCTTATACTAAAAAAATTAGACTTTCATATTGCCACTCTCAAAATCAATGATGTAGTTAGGAAACATTAAGAATTGAAGCAATTAATTGTAATAGTGGTTGATCCATAAGAAAAATTTCTTTCCAACATCCCCATAAGTAACATGATAAGTGTGAATAGTGACAAGAACAATGAAAGACACAACCTGGATGTCCTCCTATGTATGCAATGATAGTTGAGTTCTTAGAGAATGTATGGTATCATATCTGTTACTCTCGGCTACAGGGGATCATAACTCGTGCTATTGAATTCCCTTTCCATTATAGATTTGTAGCTCATAATCACAATTACTAGGCATAAAACCATAAAAATAGTTAAAATCTTTAAATTTGTGGAATTTTTTACTAGGGTCTATAACTGCATAAGACTAGGATGACAAATCTGCATATATTTCTTCACTAGAGTATCTCAATAATCGGTAACTTCAAATGGTTGATTATCCACATTTTGTGTGTCTACTTGATCATTATCCTCAAAAGAAATCACAATATCCTCTTCAATTTCTATTGTAGCTTTCGATTGGTGTGATACATTGCTCGTGATGATAGCCTCCAAGACATCCTCCCTCTTGACTTCCTCTTCGTGTGGTTTATGTGTGAACACCCAATAATATTCATTAGCCAGATCACTAGTATCCTCATGTTGTTGCACATTAGAATACCCATCCATTGAGCATATATCTTCATTTCCACTCTTTTTATATGATGAAATGGTATTCTTCTCCTCATATAGGACTTCAACTTCCTCATCATTTAGAGGTTCAAGTAATGTATTTTCATTACCCTCGAGTGTAGAATTATCAATTTTCCCTATGTCATAATAATTTTGTAGCTTAACATTGAATACAAGGAAATCATAAAATTCTTCCTCTATGTCAAGGGGACTAAACTCTTGGATTGTTGGTTTGGGACAACCTTGTGAGTATGCATTTTGCAAGTCATTTTGAGAAGGGGAAATATCTTGACTGAAAATTAATTTCTTAACCATTAAATATTCGGTATCCTTGTGAGGTGATACATTTGCTATCTCATCCTTCAGACTACACTATTTGTTTTGTGCTACTTTTGTTTCAAAGTTCATTTGTGAATTACACTAAATGAAGCAATCATTAGATCCATGTCTTTCCACATCTAGTGTATCTTTTGCAATGAAATCAAGGAATTCTATGTTGAATTTCTCTAACAGTTTTCCTTGTTCCTTGATTTGTCTTATTATTGTTTGGCATTGCAAACATGTGAACTCTGAATGTGCGACATCATGTATCCTACTATAGCCTAGTAATATTAATTCCTCCAACCATATCCTATAAAGTAAACTTGACCAATATTTAAATAGTTTTATAAAAAAATCATCACATCCCACCAACATTGTATCCTCATGGCTAACAAAAGGATAGTAACCAATAACATCTTCCTCTTGAAGTTTATCTAGTTCAGTTGAATGTTCTATTTTATATGTTTGATTACCTTCCTTAATGACCTCACCTCTTACCTCTGGTTCCATTTTATTATTAACTCTTGTTGTTCTAGGGGTTTCAACTTATTCCTTCCAACCAATATCCTTTATGGCTTTTCTAGCATTCACTATTGCACATCTTCCTTATTCAACTTATGTAGGTTCCCCATCAACGACCAAATGTTCTTTTGATTTAGTCTATGCATGTTCTGCTATAGATGATTCCTTATTGCTAGTGTTCGACTATTTCATCAAGCCAAAACAACTTTTGATTTGATTGATTATATCTTCACACGAAGGATAGGTAGACTCTGAATGAGGCACATTATGCAGCTTGCATTGACCAGTTAGCAATACATAGATTCTAAACATAACCACTCTCACTGCTTAGCTGATCTTTAACTAGATCTTTGAAGGCTTCAACTATTATATCAACAAATTTCTCTTTTAATTATATGAACATTAGTGCTTCATGCACTTACTAGAAGAATATATTTCATTGTAAAGTTATTTTTATCCTTCTTGGGAAGGTCGGGCTATTTAGCTGATTGTTCCTAGAGGCATTATAAATTCTTCATTTTTTTGATAATGTAAGGTGATGCAAACTCTTAGGATAAAATAGATTATTAAAAGAGTCTTGAAGCTAAGTAATGTCAACTTGAGGATTGTCCTTACAATAGTAAATATGAAATTGTTTCCTCTCAACTCAAAAAAAATGAGTTCTAAGATTTTTTTATTTTTTTGATTTTTTCCATATGAAGAGATATATATCATATCTTAGATTTTTACATGAAGGCTCATTCAACTTCCAATTTTGTCTCTTATGCTGAGCCCTTCCTCTAGAAAAAAATTTATTGGTGAGAAATTTTTCACTCCATAACATAGATAGAACACAAGTGTTCTATCCCTCTTGAAAGGTGACTTTCTATAAAAACTCTTTAGAAAAGGACCCCAAGGTTCTGGATGTCAGGTCTTGACTTACAAAATCAGCTCATTAGTTAATGTGATTTGTTAGAATCACAAGGGCTATTTATGGTTCAACAAGTTAGAAATCTTATAATACTCAACAAGGGTTCTATGAAGTATAAAAAATGTGTCCAGACCCTAACTAAACTTTCCATATCTAAAATATGATAATGATTTTATGATTGAATGTGGCAATGTGATGATGCTAGATCAATTCTAAACTAACCCAAAGAAATATCAAAATATATATAGGGTTGAGAGAGATATCCTAATTTAAAACCTAAGATCAATTATAATAATTGCTAATGCTTTATTACTAACAAATCTCAATCAAAACCTATTCCTACTTAGCTAAGATCAAATATACAACCCCAGAAAAATGGAGTCTTCAAAGGAAAGTGAAATATTTTTAGACTATGAATAGTCATTCATATACCAAATTATTGGCATGACATGATTTAACACTCATAGTTGAACTATGGCAATAATTGGCTCAAACTAACCATACACTATGATTTACAATCAACAAACCCAAATGGTATGAGAAAATAATTCATCAAACATCTTTAAATTTTCACCATTATTACAAAAGAACTGAAACTAGCATTTGAGAATAAGAAGTAAGAAACCATAGCACTTTCAAACTTAACATAGAAATTCATCAAGTCAATGATTTTACTATATTATTTTCTCCAACATTTTCTTAACAATTTCTAGTTCTCCCCTCTCCTAAAACTAACTAACTCTCTTACTGTTCTACTCCTTCCATTTTTTACAAATGAGTAGTCATATGCATTTTGTATATGTTACCTTGCCAATTAGTGGAAAATATCAAATCCAATTCAAGGGTCCAAATTACTTCAACATTTAATATTTGAGATACATTATGTTCTATCAACACATGCCTCATTTGCACTCAATCGGATAACTTTGCTTAAAATTTAGTCCAAGGATAAAAAAAAGCTCCTCCTCAATCTTGATGAACAAGCCTAGATTGCAAAAATAAATAATCCCCCTATTAAGTCCACCTGATTGTGAATCAGGCCCTGGATGAATCCATTTTTATGTTCATCTTGACTGTTTAACTCATACTTGGCATGACTTTATATGAGCGTCCTTTAATGAATTGATCATTTATCCCATCAAGCATCTTGAAAAGCACCTATGTCATAAAATATCATAATTTAAACCTCAAGAAATGATAAATTTCCTTTATTTAAAATATTTAAATGTATCAATTTATAGTCCATCAAGACAATTTCATTTTTCTATAAACTTTCCATTTTGGGAAACATTTCAATTTTGAGAAAAGTTCAATTTTGGGAAAATTTCCATTTTAGGAAACAAAATATTTTGGAAATTTTCCATTTCAAGAAATTTTCCATTACAAGAAGTTTAATTTTGAGAGGATTTAACTTTTAAGGGCTAAAGGCTTGATGATGCTAAAGAGATGGAGTGTTGTAATGGAGTTCCTGCAATTCACTTTTGAGGGGATTTGGCTTTTGAGGGCCAAAGCAATATGGAAGCTAGAGAGATGCAGGTCGAAGTAATGCAAAAGCCAATGAGAATAGTGGTGGAGACTGAAATTTTCACTTTTGATGGAATTGGACCATTGCAAGATGGAGCAATGCAAAATCCAGAGATGTAGGCCAAAGAAATGCAAAAGCTAGTGAGCACATTGCTAGAGAGATGGAATCCTATAGATGGAAACCTGCAACCAAAAACCTTCAAAAGTAAGACTTCCTCATTTTATCAAAAAAAATTAAGGGGATAAAATTTTGAAAAACAATCCAAGAAAAGGGAAAAAAGGACGAAATTGGAAGGATGGAGCATGACAGCACCAAAAGACTAGATTTCTACTTTTGTGGAAATTGGGTTATTTGTGGGGATGGACCTTGTGGAAGTTGGAGGATTACAAGCCAGAGTAATGCAAAAGCCCAAGGCTTCTGGACAAAAGAAATGCAAAAGATAGAGGCTTGTGGGCCAGAGAAATGCAGAAGCTAGAGACTTGTTGGTTGGAGCAATGCGGAAACTAGAGAGCTTGCCATCAGTTGACTGGAAATTTGCAAGTGGAATTTTGCAACGAAATTCTTGTAAAGGTTTTTCACAAGGCCCCACTAGTTAGTCATATTTGGGTTTATCTATTTGAGAACATGGTGAAATGGTCCATATGAAGAACATCTAGCCTTAACACTTGATGATTTTACCCATTTGTAGAGTTGTAGAAAAATGTGAGTGTGGTAGTTGGATAGATGTGGGTCAGAGCAATACGGAAGTCAGAGAGCCCGATGCCAAATCCGCTAGAATTCAACAAGAAAAATTTTGCAACGGAATTCTTGTAAATATTTTCTACAAAAGCTATTTTTTTTGGTTTTTTATGAAAATCAACTTGGTGCATGGGAGAACCATCATGAAAGGGCCAAGGCTAAAGGATTATAAGTCAAATTGACCAGCAAGCCATCATGAAAATAAGGAAAATGACTCCAGAACCCAAATGTAAAGCATAACCTCTACATAAAGGGAAAACCCATGCAAACCATTTTAATCAACTATGAGTAGACCTTGAAAAAAATAAGCAATAAGAGAGGGTGAAGCAGCAAAAGAGGGGGACCTTGATTTTAGTGCCCGACATGTGTGCAAAATTCACAACAAGATGGAATTTTTTTCTATGCAAGTTGTGATCCATTGAGGTTGAAAATGAATGAATTAAGTGAAACAATGGACATCCAAAATGATATCTTGAAATGGTTGTTTTCCTAATTAATTATTTCTAAAACTGAGGTTCAAAATTTGGAGGTGAAGATGCTCAACAAAAAGGACTTGTTGAGTGAAGTTGAGGATGAGGGCCATTGGAACTTTTTGTCAACCCTCACAAAGACCTTTGGGAAGAGGGATAAATTTGAGATAGTGGTTGAGCAGCTTAAGTCTATAATTAGGACTTCAGTGGCCACCATGGACAACAACTAGGTAAAAATCCTTTGAAGCTTACAAGAGATTGTGGACTACAATATAGAGATGAAGAATACTATTGTCACCATCTAGGTGTTCCAACAAGAGCTCAATAACAACCAAGGTAAGTGGGTTGGGGAGGATATTTTGGAGGCTGCTAGTTCCAAGAAGAAGGGAAAAAAAGTTGATAGTTCTACCATGCCTTCTACTGATGATGGTAATACCAAGAAGCAATAACTACTATCGTTTGAAGAAAATTAGGATTTTTGGTGAATGAATGGTAGAAAATGAATGGCCTCTAGATATTGGGTGAATAGTAGTTGTTATGGTTTATTGTTAGTCTCTTTTTGTTTTTGTCTTCTTTTTCTATAGGTTTATCTTTTTGGCTATTTTAGTTTCTAGGTTTTTGATTTCTCGTGAGCTCCCCTATGTGGCCTTCATGGATGTTTTGTAATGGGTACAATACCTACTTGTCTTTATCTTAATCAAAACATATAAAACAATTTTTAAATATCTCTTAAGCGATTCAAAAGGCAATCAAAGTGATTTTAACATTAAAATAAACAACATATATCTACAACATTTTTATTCAATTTATGTTTACAACACATCGACAAATCCATGTTATACATAGTAAGATGCTTCATGTTTGTTATTGTGATGAGACTAACACATGTAATATCTTCAATAAATTATTAGTTTTTAATTGTATGAGACAAGCCAAGAAATCTCTATCCAATAAGGAATACATATATGAGTGCTAAGTTACAACATTGTCATTTATCATTCATTTTTATTCATTTTCCTCTATTTTACCTAGTATAAGAACTCTTTACCATCATCATAGTAATTTGTGGAGGTGGAAACAAAAAAAATAGTGTTTGAATAAGGCAAGCCTGTTTACAATGCAACCCTTCTTCCCATATCCTTCTTGCAGTTTATAAATTTGAAGTGGATTCAAGTCAATTTGAGATCTCGAGAGTTCAAAACTATAAGAAAAGCATTCAAGAACCCTATGTCATCAAATTAGGGCAATACTAATTATTCATATATTGAAAAAATTTAGAAGCTGACCTCAATAGGGAAAGACTTATAGAGTATGACACTCCTATATAAAATTTGAAGCTTTAAAAGGAACCATTTCCATACTGGGGCACCCTCACCCCTATCCAACCATTTTTTTCTTAGATTTTAAGTTCCTATATGTTGTCTTTCTTTTTTAGGAGAAATATATTAGAAATATTTTGTTTAAACGTTTTTTGTGTCATTTTCACCATCAAAAAGTAGACCCTGTGAAGTTCGAAGTTATTGTAAAATGGGCTAAGCCAAGTACAGTTACTGAAGTCAGAAGTTTCTTAGGTGCAGTCTAGTACTAGAGAAAGTTCATTGCAAAATTCTCTTACATTGCATCACCATTGCACTCATTGACTAGCATGAAGACAACTTTTCAGTGGGGAGGTCCATAGAAGAAGGCCTTCAACACTTTGAAGGATAAGTTGAGCACAACACCAATTCTAGCTTTACTAGATTTACACCAACCATTTGAAATTGAAATAGATGCAAGTGGATTTTCCATGGGAGCAGTGCTAATGCAAGGAGGTAAGCCAGTCTGCTATCACTCTGAAACCTTTTCAGGTGTATTAATTAACTATCCTACTTATGATAAGGAACTTTATGCATTATTTCTAAGTTTTAAAAAATGGAAGCACTAATTAATGGGGAAGGAAATAATAATCCATACCAATCACCGACCATTGCAATATCTACATTCACAAACTAAGCAACAACAAAGTAGGCACATTAGGTGGATGGATTTTATTCAACAATTTAACTTAGTAATTAAGTACAAGAAAGGTGTCCATAATAAAGTAGTAGACATGCTCTCTAGACCTCCACTTTCCAATGCTTTGATAATCCTTGAAAATAGTTCTATGATGCATGCAAGTTTTGAAGAACAATATGCTATTGATGAAAATTTTAAGGATATATAAGTGAAACTCCAATCCAAGGTAAACAAGTAGAAGAAATTGATTACTATGTGCATGATAAAATCTTGTATCACTTAGGAAAATTATGCATTCCAAAGAATGAACAAGCACATGTAATCAGACTGGCACACACATCACTAATTGTAGTACATTTTGGGGTTAGTAAAACTTTGGCACAACTATCGAAATATTGCTACTAGCCTCAAATGCAATAAATTGTAACAAAATATATAAAGGGATGTGAGATGTGTGCAACTAGAAAACCAAGTAACAAGAAATTGGGGTTGTACACAACTTTACCTGTACTGTCCCATCCATGGGAAAGTGTTTCTATGGATTTTTTCGAGGGGTTACCTTTGTCTAGCAAACGGCATGACTATTTCTATGTTGTAGTTGATCGATTCAACAAGATGTGTATTCTTATGCCATGTAAAAATAAAGTCACTACTGAACTGACAACTCATATGTATTTTCAACTTGTATGGGTTCACTTTGGTTTACACACTTCCATTGTATCAAATCAAGATTATTGATTCCTTGGGGAGTTTTCGTCAGTCTTATGGGGAATTATGGATACTAAACTGAAAAAGAGTACAACCTTTCATCTACAGACCAATGGGAAGACAAAGGTAGTCAATGGGATAGTTGTGCATCTTCTCAGAGGATATTGCAACAAACATCCTAACTTATGGGATGAAAGTCTTCATTATGCGAAGCATGCCTACAACCATGCAGCTCATTCTTCTACAAATAGGTCTCCTTTTGAGACTTGTTTTGGTTACGTGCCCAAGACACTGACGAATTTTTATTTTGGAAAGGATGATGTTGAAGATGGACACCATGATTCAGAGAAGGCTTTGAATTTCATCCAGAAAGTTCAAGAAATTCATCAGGAAGTAGAAGCACAGTTGGAAAAGAGCCAAGCCAAATACAAGGCTCGACATGATAAACATCGCACCGACCACTATTTCCAAGTCGGTGATTGAATTTGGTTGCATATAAGTAAGGAAAGAATGCAAGGCAGAGGAAGGAATCTCAAGCCAATTAGATATGGTCCATTCAAGATTCTAGAAAAGATTGGCACCAATGCCTTCCACCTTAATCTTCCTCCATACATGCAAATTTACTCGGTAGTCAACATTGAGAAATTGAACTTGTATGAACCTCTGATGATACTAGATGAGGAGGCTGAAGTGGAAGTTCCATCCATTGAAGAACTTTCACCGAAGTACATGTTAGATTTTCCTGAAGAAGTCATCCTCGACAAGAACACCAGGACTTCATGAAGATGAGCAGTTGAATACCTCTAAGTGGGGCTAAAGGGGATACATCCAAGCAAGGAAAAGTGGATGGAGATTGGTAAAGTGAGGGAACTTTACCCTCACTTAGTTTTTTAGTAACCAGCTTTCGGAGGTCCAAAAGATCTCCAATGGGGAGGACTGATCTAGTGGATTTTTCATCAAATTTTGAAATTCTCCATTTTTCTCCAATTTTGGTATCATTAAAAAATGCTCAGGATCTTGACTCTAATGCAACTCGAACATATTCGATCAGAGTCTCCGAGCTCAAGATATTTATGGTCAACATTTTGGTCAACTCCCAAACCTTGGCCGAAAAAAGGGCAAGAACTCAAAGTCATCAAAACCTGTCAAAGTCAACACCATTGCGTAGTGCTCATTGTCACAATTCTGACAGAGTTTATTTCACATAAAACGAAGTCTGTATAGAGATGTTATGGAAGGTCAAAGATTGGGCCAAAATTGCCTTGATGACATCAGCACCCATCAGCTCAGCAACCAATCAGCCTTTGACACATGGCATTACATGGCAATATTATTGTGGAATAATATTAAAAAAATACATATAAAAAATATATATATATATATATAATATTTATAGTGGGTCTCACCCATCCAAGGGGGAAAACCCACATTAAGTGAGCACCACCCATGGTATGGGGGGTGACCCACATAAATTGGGATGCCACCTAAGGAATAGGGGGCAGCCCAACTTATATGGGAAGCCTCCCTTGCCTTTAGGGGAAAAACTTAAAAGGAGGAGAGTATGGTGGGATCACCACCCACCATTTTCTCTAAAAGGGATTTAATTTATCTATCCCATGTGTTAAGGGGTCTAATATATCTCATATTTTAAGAGGCTCAAAGTATTTTCCTTTATACGGGAAATATTAGGAATATTATTCCTAAATTAAGGGGCCAAATAAAACCTTACATAAAAATACCCTTTAAATAATAGAGAATAAATCCATTCACAACCATTCAAATGGAAAGGGAATTATTTTGAGGGGATATTATCCTTCTAAAAATCATTAAAGGAGGATATTATTCATTTTTTCTCTATGTAAGGGAGATTGGGTAGTTAATTGGTTTTACACCAAATTTTGAATAAAATGTAATATAAAAAGCAGTATAATGGGGGGTGTGAAGTAAGTGATTTTAGAATAAATTTGCAAGTGTGAGAGCTGATTTCCTTGGAGAAATTATTGTATTTTCATTCTTTCGAAGAAGCTTGTTTCCATGCACTTTAGAAGTGCAATTTAAAGACTTCTTTGTAAACCAAGGGGAGATTCTGCTGATGAATGTAACCAAATTTTTGGAGGAATAATTGGATCGGTACACTCATTGGAGAGGGCCTTGGAGACATAGTAATTTTAAATGATGAACTATGTTATCAATTTAGTTTGCACTCTCTTTCTCTCTCTTTATGTTCTTTCTTTAATCTCTTTTTAATTTCATTAATTTAATTTTGTTAAGAATTAAAT
>CM021106.1:51123415-51189534 GCA_007115665.2 Sequoiadendron giganteum
AGCCTCCATGAGGCCATTTGTAAATAGTTGCTCTATTTTGTGTATTGGGTCTTATAATAAGGTTTATAAAACCATTTTATAGGTTTTTGAGTCTTAGGAAGTAATATTTGAAGTCATTTGTCAAATAATGTTTAAAGTTGTTCCATATTGTAAAAATTGTAAAAGTTGCTCAAGAAAGTTGTCAAGCAACTCGTCAAAAGTGTTATTAAGGTGTTTTTTAAACAAACTAACTAAAAGGTGGTTGAAAATAGTTGGTTTTGGTTGTAAATATATAATTACACCCTCCAAAACTCGAATTGGAAAGGTTGGAGACATTACTTTTGAAGTTTGAAGAATGACAACCTCAAGTTTTGTATGCATTTTCTAATTTTTAGATTGTTTTCAGGTTGAAGTTGTGCTTGTACAGCATGATATGGACTCAAATAATCGATTATCATATATGGATGGAAAGATATTTGTTTCTAGTTTCCAATTCTTTTTGTCTCATTGAATTTTATTGAGTTTTGTGGAAGATATGATTATTTTGGTGAGGTCAGGTTTGAACACTGCCTAGGGTTTGCAGTTTTGGGGAAAATGCAATAACTTTATTTTACACCATTGGATCTTCATAAAAATTGGAAGGGAGGTCTATAATTATGTTATATTAAATCTAACTGAAGCGATTGGATTTAATATTTTTTTTGTAGAAGTTATTGATGACTGTTCATTGCATTAAATTGTGGGCTACCATGGTTATGTTTCTAATGTGATCTAGAATGCACTTAATATTTCTTTGAGATAAATAATTTTATGGAATTTTTCAAGTCAATGGAATTTTGAGTTGTGAATCCTCTTTCCTCTACATTAAAAGCTGTTAAATGGTAGTTGTAGGTTGGTTGGAGAATAACTTGATTGTTCAAGTATAAAAATGGTCCTCCAAGTTGAAATGGGGGGTGGAATGTAGTTTTTAACAAGAATTTAAAAGGAAGGCATGAAGTTTTCTGTAATTTCCAATTTTCTGCCCTATTATTTTAACTAGCTTTCATTTGCAATTGATTTGGTGTTTTTTCATTTAGTTTGGAGAAAGTTATGATCATTTTACCATTGGCAGTCCTATGGGATTGTTTTCTCTAAAATTTGTAGGATGTTGCAGAGAATGGTATGTATTGTACAGATAAAATAAAAACCTCATACCAATTGGAAATTTTATATATGTGAATCTAGTTTTATTTTTTTCAAGTCTCATCAAATTTCATTAAGATTTGAATACGTTATGACCATTTTGGTGAGGGTAGGTTTGGACACTGCCTAGGGTTTGCAGTTTTGGGAAAAATGCAATAACTTTAGTTTCGACCATTGGATCTTCATAAATATTGGAAGGGAGGTGTGTAATTATTTTATCTTAAATCTTACTGAAGGGATTGGCTTCATTATTTATTTTATGGAATTTATTGATGACTGTTTGTTGCATTGAATTGTGGGTTATTGTGAGAATGATTACATTGTGATCTAGAATGCACTTAATCACTATTTGAGATAAATAATTTTATGGAATTTTTCAAGTGAATGGAATGTTGAGTTGTGAATCCTCTTTGCTCTACATCACTATTGGCTTTTTCAAGATACAGTAGCTTTAAATGCAAATTCTATTTTAGGAGTAGACTCACCAAATTCACTTAGTTCAAAGGTAACTAGTTTACCAATGAACATGTCTCTTGTCACATTTGTTATTTTTATAATTTCTTCAATAGCATGAGCTTTCATTTTGCAATAAGTAGGAATTGATTTGAGCACTTTAGCCACAATCTCATCTTCTTCCATAATTCTAGTAGCACGGCTAATACGCATAACTAGTTCATTTACCTTTTGCATGAAAGCAACAATGTTTTCATCTTCAATCATCTTCAAGTTCTCCCACTTGCCTTTCAGAATTGTTAGCTTAGAAATCTTCACTTGTGCATCTCCTTCATACAATGTCTCCATCTTCTTCTAGATCTCATGTGCTATTTTTAGACCTATCACATTTGTCATCTCTGAATCTATCAAAGCACTTACTAATGCTTCTATAACTTTGATATTATTTTCAGCTTCTTTCATCTCATCAGGAGTAGTGGGCCATTCTGAGGAATATTATATCTATTCTTTGTAATATTCCAGAAAGGTTCACCAATGCACTTCAAATGACACTCCATTATGACCTTCCACAAAGAGTAATTTGTACCACCTAATTTGGCACTATCCTTCTTGTATGATGCCATATCGGCTCACCTCAATCTATTAAGCTTCTTCAAAGGAACGAGCTTTGATATCAATTGTTGAAAAAACAAGGACAAACAACTGAGAGGGGGGTGAATCATTTGTTACAAAATTTATACTTATTTAACCTTAATCAACCCTTAATCTCATATATGATAATTAAGAGTGAAAGCATGAATCAAGAACACATTAGAAACACATGAACACCAAGATTTTATACGTGGAAACCTTGTTAGGAGAAAAACCATGGTGCATATTAGTCCACAAGATTATACCCTATTATAAGTATAATGAAAAATTAATAAGGAATGCACATGTATTCAGGCACACTGCCTAGAGCTCACTTCTCAGAAGGGAAGGCTAACTACCTTACATAAAACAATTAGATTAAATCCATTAGATGAGGTTGAACTGAGAAATTGGCTTCTTCAAAGCCCTAATGAAAATTCCGGTTAGGCACAAAAACACTTCTTCACACTTTGTTCTAAAATTGAATGATCTAATCTTTATTCACACATTCACATTCACAATTCATATACATTCATTGAACACACCTCACACATTTCAAAATGAAGAAACAATCGCTCTTATATATCCGCTACATGGATTTACATCAATAACTTTTTCGGCCATAAATAAATAATAGATGAACACAAATTGTTGGCGCAATTCATAAACAAATCTCAATATGTACCAACCTAAGTCGGTCACAACATAAATAAGACCTCAATCAACATCCTCGAACATGCCAAGCATTCAAAAATTAATCCATAAGGATCTGCAACATGCTACCACCAGATTTCATGTTGGCTAAGAACATGAAAACTTGAACACACAAAGGAAAAATCTTCGATCACGAACATGTCGATCAAAACAGACATACCACAATGATAAAGCATGATCTAGAAACATCAGTGATCATCATAGAATCATGCACAACAACTGAATTTACCATAAATGCATTCTCTTCTTCTAGAAACACCTGCAATAGTAATAGAATAACTATAGGAAGTCAAAAACTCATAACTTTCTCCAATCTTGATGCGCACCTTTGAAACTTCCAAATAAAATACTAGATAGGATCAGAAACAATCCCTTTAATGCATGACTTCTGAATATCAATGTACAAAAATTTACACCATTGTGATCATCACAACTTCACAGACTTCCCACAACATATTTAATCTAATTTTCGCAATATCCTCGACATATACAACCTTTAGAATCATCAATGATAATAGTGTTGAGATCAATGACAACCATTTATCAGTAACACAACCACAACATCCAACATATTTTTTCTCTATAAATATTTTCAAGTCCAAAAATGAATCAACAAATTCAAAATTTTGTTTGTAAAAATGCACAAATGTGTACTTTAAAGCATCATCAATAAAGGTCCAAAAATATTTTGATCTATTGAAAAATGGATATATGAAATGGTCAAGTCAAATAATTATGTACCAAATCCAAAATCTATGAGGCTTTCCAAGATTTTACCTTATCAAAATGCAATATAGCCAGGCCTAATATCATGTCATCATGATTGAGATGATGTAACTAGTGGTAGTTCAAGAAGTCGAACTATTGATGCTATATGTTGCTCACTTCATCTAAAAGAGTAAGAAAAGTTATCAAAGGAGAGTTAATAAAAAATTAGAAACATGATAGAGCTTGTGTTTATTATCTACTCTTTCCATTGAATTGTAGACCCACTATGTAGTTCATTGATGAGAACTTTATATGGATTGAATTGAACTTGCTTGACAAATCCTATATGAGTGATCTAATATAAAGATAAAAGATTAATTGAAAAGGCACATAAAGAGAATAGTTAAATTTTATATCACAAACACTAATATAATATTTTTCAAGAGTCTCACTAAGTGAGTTATTAGACATAGGTATCTTAGACATAGAACATGAATCTGGGTATGTGTAGGATCATGATCGGGCAAAAAGTGGCGATATGTAAGCCATATGATGGCCCATGTGGCCGACGAATTTTTTTTTACCCAAAATTGATGAAATGGAAAGGGTTTTAGAGGATATTCTTATATTTCCACCAATAGAAATTATGCTTTACTTTGAATTTAATAAATAATTATTATTCATTTTCTATTAGAATTACGAATAAAGTCATGATTGATAGGTTGATTGAAAAACATCTATAACTTTCAAATGGTATCACATTTTTTGAATCCAAAACATGTGTCAGATTCTATGCTTCACAGAGTATAGGATTAAAAAAAAAAATGAATTTCATGAATTTTTGACCAAGTTAAGGTGGTTAGACATACGAGCTTTTATATTTTTCAAAATTTGTAATAAAAAATTCGTAATTAATTATTTATATGGAAAAAAATTATAAAAAAATATGCATCACATTGGGACATGATTCCTCTACTTATATATAAAATATTATAAAAAAATATTATCATTTTATTGTGGTTAGGGTGGTCAGATAGACACCTACTTCTTATTTTTACCCTAAAATTTAAATACTACTGCATTGAAATTTCAAAATTTCACCAAATAGATTTTATTTTTTTAAATAAATGTTTAGTAGTTTATAAAATACATTCAATTTTCTACAAATTCTATTTTTACATTTTTTTGAAATAATATAGATAACTTATTCAAATTTTTACGTCAAGTTGTGTAACTCTGATTTTTTGTCTTTTTATTGCCACTTAAGGGCCTGTTTTTTCCATGATGATTCTCCACATACCCATCTAAGGATGAGAAAAAATGTTAATAAATTTACCATGTGGTAGGTCGTACTTCAACAACCCAACTATCTTATCATGTGAGACTACTACAACAAGAGATTTTCCCTTTCCTTTCCCCTTACTAGAATATATAGACTTATAAGGTTTCATATTTCTCATTTAAACCAACTTACCCTTATCCTTTATGAGTTCATTGGAAAATTCATCAAGAGAAGGTATTTTACTTATGGATCCTAAGTCAACCTGGTAAAACCCTCTTTGTGGTATTTCTATCTCCACAAATAGCTGATTTACTAATAGATAAAGTGTGTTCTCGTAACATTAAGTGCACATCTAAGGTTGTGACAAGCTAAAATATAAATTAAATGATAAAAATCTATGCTAAAGTGTGTTAGAGAAGGACTCCTAAATGAAAAAATCAATGATCAACCCAAGAGAAAGTAAAAACCCTAGAGGAGATCAGATGCTCAAATACCTCACTTATGATCCCAAGAAGATCAAAGTCTACAAATGAGAACACATTGAAGACAAGTCATTAGGTGATTGAAGGAATCCAAATCTATCTTAAACCCTAGATTCCAACCAGTTCTCTCATCTACATCAAACTCCAATCATTGTGCTAACTTGGTCATAATCTAAAAATTTATCTATAAGTTTGTAAAATTGAATGTATTATGGTAGATATTTATTGTAATTCCAATTGCTTCATGATTTTGAAAAAATATAATTCATGTTTATATAGTAGAACATAAGAATAAATTAATGCGTAGACCGACTCATTTATATTTAATTTTTGGGATTAATTTACTACCAAGTCTCAAGTTTGAATTCACCTCACAAATTAGAGATTAAAATGGGAAATCAAATTTATCAAGAAAAACATGTAGTCTAGGGTGGTAGCGCCCTAGTCTAGCTATTTTTTATACATTTAAGTATTATTCATGAATTTAGGGTCTACTTAATTAAGACTCATTTATAAAAGAAGCACTTATTGGAGTTTAAATGGTGAAATATGATTGAGGAGGCACTTTTAGGGTAGAACTAAAATGTTACCTTGGGTAAAAGGGAAAGGTCAAGGCTAGGGAATGTTTCAAAAATTAAATAATCAATTATACACCAAATCAAGCACCAAATCAAGCACCAAATCAAGCATTAAATTGTTCGTTCACCTTTAGGGAGAAAAATTAACTAAGCTACATTTCTTGTACACACTATCTCTAATATAATTTAGAGAAAGAGTTATATTATTAAAGAGGGAATATCTCATACCTAAACCATGTATCTCTCTCTAGCTTGGAAAATTCTATCCCAATTTACCAAACATTATTTCTTCTTCTCTGAATGTCCTTCTCAAAGATTTTTTCTCATCTTTTGGTCCAAATCATTAAGGGTGCCTCTTGGAGCTACACGAGGCATAAATCTATGAACTAGGAGAGCTTGATTTTAAAATCTAAAAAGGAATAAATGGTTATCCAAAGAGAGATGTATGGGTACCCAATAATTGATATGATGCTAAACAAAATCCACCATATCATTCTCATCCATTTTCCTTAGGCAAGTAGGAGAAATAGGGATACCCAAATAATAGAAATGTGTAGAAGAAATATGGAAATGAGGAATATTAGGAATATAATCCTATAAATGAGTTTTAATATATGGAAGAAAAAACTTTAGACTTTTGATAATTCAAAATTTTTTTAGACATACTAATATAAATGTCTAGAGATCATCTAAGAGGCATTAGTTTCCTCAAGAGTGTCATTTCCCATAAAAAAGTGACTTCAGAAAATTCAAAAATTGATCCTTCTAAGTAATCTGAGAAAAAAAATATTAACACATATAGATATTTGTTTTGAGGAACATAGTTATTTAAAAGCCTCCAAAATATCGAGTTTGACAATATAAAAAAAAAGTTAGAATAATTCAATAGAAAATCCATTACGTCTAGGAGTTTTATTTATTTATATCATAAAAACAACTTGTCGTAACTCATATATTTAGATAGGTCCATTGAGGAAATAAATTTTGTGAGCATAGATAAGATTATAAAGACAATTCAAAAATGGTATCTTCATTACCAAAAAAGAGATTGATGAAAGCTTTGAATAGCTCACGAAAGTGAGAAAAAATATCTTATTGAATATCTCAAATATAATCAATTCTAAACTGGTCATCTATTTTAATTATCTGAAATAATTAACATGTTTTTTTCAATAGAAAAATAGACAAAGAATAATTCTTATGCTCTGCCCGAAACCATTTAATACAAGATTTTTATCTCTAGAAACTCCATTAATTGACTATATAATCTAACTATTGATTAATACACAATTTTTTATTTTTAAGAAGTTCAACTTACTAATTTTTAATTACCTTTAAAATAAGATGTTTGATAGATTCAAGTTTTTCATAGAGCTGTTTCACCCTATTCCTCTTCAATTTCTCTATAACCTTTGTGCTTTCTCTCTTTCTATATCTAGTCCAATGATTTTTTCCTACTAAGATAATGTGAGTTGATGTAATTTTTCCATTCTCTAAAGAGAATCTAATTATAGGATAATTTACTCTCCTTATGGCTTTCGTAAGTAAATAATATTTCTTTTTAAATGCTAAAAACGTGTGATGTCAATAAATTTTTCAAGTCCTCATCAAATGCATTGGGTTAGCATAGACTAGTTTTGTCCCTTTCGATAATTATGTTCTAAACATGATCATTAAAGCTAATAAATATTTTAATATCAAATTGATAGATATGTCTACCTCCACTATAAATGTGAATTTATGTGGATGAACAACTCAAAAGGAAGGTTCATAACATTAGGAAATATACCATCTACAAAATTCAATTGTACTTGCAACTAAAAAATCGTCATGTTGCATATTATAATGGTAAGGTGGTAAGAACTCTAGTCACTACCAAATTGTTTATTAACCCTGAAATACAAGAAAAAATAACTACAATCTCAGTTTTCATAGAATGGGAATGATCTCACATCAACAAAAAACCTTGTAGATTTGTGCCTCTACTTCTTACATGAAAGATAATTTTCAATATCCAAGAAGTCTTTAGATATTATGAACATGGAAGATTAGCAAGATCAAATGTAATTGAAATTGATTAAGAAAACAAAAAAATGATCAAGTTAAGCCATATTCCAATGAAATCCTTCACAATTACTAGCAAATCTGAATGAAAACATGAAATATCAAAGTGACTCAATTCGAAAACCTAGTTAGAAAATGAAAACCTCAATCCCATTAGGGGGTTAATGTTGAATCTAATGTGAAGTGCTTAGCTTCAAGCCTAATCCACGGTTGATTGTGGAAAAGATTTGATAAAGGTTGATAATGGTGAGGTTGACTCACAAATTGATCTCAAATGATAAATGGTGAGTATGAAGTCCCGTATAATAATTTTTCTCAAATGGTTGTGAATATAGAATTCAAGTAAAATGAAGACTATTTATAGATTTTTGGAATGAATCAATGGTCAAGATTGAATTAGCTAATCAATGGATGAAATTGAAAGAGAGATTATGGCATGATCAAAGATCAAAATAAGGGTTCATAATGCACAGTGATATGGATCAAATATTTTAATCAAAGGTCCAAATTTCTTGAGACAATAACAAATCCCTTAATTTTAGGAGCATGTGGGAGATATATCCATGTAGAGGGAAATATTTGAATTTGAATAAGGGAATTTTCAATGAGAATATTCTTTAAATGATTGGAGGAAATTAACCAATTAAAAAATTTAAGAAATTATTTCACTATGCAAGTGGAGGAAATTAGGAACCTTTAATTAAACAATTACACATTATTTAATCAAAGTGGAGATTATGAAATTTAATTAAAATTTTTGCATTATTTAATCAAAAGAGAGGAATTATGAGATTTAATTAAATAATTTTCATTATTTAATCAAATGAGAGAAAAATTAGTGTGAAGGTGATGAATTAATCAATTAATATTAACTATTTGATTAATAGGACAAAATAGTGAATTTAATTAAGTAATTGACATTATTTAATTAAATAGGTGAAAATGGGATATTTAGAAGAGAAATGGTAATAATAATCAAAATATTTATGTGTGATGCATTCACAAAATTTTCAAGTGTCTATAGATGTAACAAAACCCCTCTAATTTATTATAAAAAAGTATTAGTTTTTATCAAATTTTATTCATTTTGTTATCCAACTTACACTATTGAGATTGAGGGAAAAGAATGTAAGAAAAGAACTTTGCAAAATGATGATGGAAAATGACATTGTTTAAAGTGTGAAGCTACCTTTAAAGATTGTAATTATAGATATATTCTTCAAATAAGCTTGAAGATCACATATGATTTTTAATTAAATGTTTTACAAAATAATTTGCACTTAATTCTAATTTACAAATTTATCCCGATCATAAATAGAATTGTGTGGTTATGTTTATTTAACCATTGAGATTACAGAATTTAGTTCACAAATTGATGAAAAAATTAATTGATTATTTGAATATCATAAATAACAGTTCAAAGAGGAAACTAAAATGCTGGAAGGAAACATAGAAATAATAGAGAGAGAGAGAGAATAGTAAAATTGATAACATAGTTCACCCATATGTTCGGTGTACATCTCCAGGTCTGCTTCTTAATGAGGATCCACTTTATTAATGGTGACAAGATTTAATTCCTTTTGTATATCATCCAAGCTTTAGACCTGCATTACAAATTCTCTCATATTCTCTCTCAACACTCTAAGGCTCCTTTGTATTCTTCTTCACTTGAATTCATGGGGTAGGCTTCAAATGTCATACACTCTCAATTGGGGTATTTGCAAGATCATGATGGGCCAAAAAGCAACGATATGTAAGTGATATGATGACCCATGTGGTTAACGAATTTTTTTAACCAAAATTAATAAAACAAAAAAGGTTTTTAAAGGAGATTCTTAGTTTTCTACCAATATAAATTATTCTTTACTTTGAATTTAATAAATTATTATTATTCATTTTCTATTTGAATTATGACTAAAGTCCTGATTGATATGCTGATTGAAAAAAAATCTATAGCTTTCAAACGGTATCACATTTTTTAAATCCAAAACATGCATCACATTCCATGATTCACATACTATAGGATTAAAAAATAATTTAAATTTCATGAAGTTTTGACCACGTTAGTAATTAATTAATTATGAATTTTTTATTACAAATTTTAAAAAATATAAAAATGCAAAAAAATATGCATCACATCGGACATGAGTCCTCTACTTATATCTAAAATATTAAAAAACAAAATTATCATTTTATTGTGATAAGGGTGGTCAAACACAAACCCTACTTTTTATTTTTCCTTGAAATTTAAGTACTACTCCACTAAAATTTCAAATTTTCACCAAATAGATTTTTTTTTTTTTTAAAAAAAAACCTAGTAGTTTAGAAACTATGTTCAATTTTATACAGATTCTATTCTTATATATTTTTGTAATAATATAAATAACTTATTCAAATTTTTACGTCAAGTTGCCTAACTCTGATTTTTCTGAATTTTCTTGCCACTTAAAGGCCTGTGTTTTCCAGGATGATCCTGGACATACCCATTACACTTAAAGAAATATAAAATACAAAGTCTCTATGATTACATCAATCTCCAATATTAATTTTCCTAAATTCCTCCCAAAAATAATTCTTTGCCTTTCACGAACAAAAATCCCCCTTTCATACAATTTCACATGTTTTTATGGGGTTAAGGCAATAATATTTTGAAAATCCCCTAAATCCCATATTCTAAGCCCCTTTAGATTTAAAATAAAATTAAAAACTTCTAATACCCTTTTAAGGTTTTTGAGCTTAATAGATTTTAATATTTCAATGGCTCTCATATAATCGAGGCCTTAAAAATCTCTTTAAAATATTTTAATAATAGGCTTATTTAAATTATTATTGTTCCCCCTTATTTATGTCCTTATTTTATGGTTTACATAAAATAAAATAGTTCTTACGCTTATTTTAAAATTTATATATACAGAGGGGCTCCCCTTATATCTTGGGAAATGGTCAAGGTGAGATGATTCTAAGGCACAGGTGGGTATGTGTAGAATCATGATGGGCCAAAAAGTGGTGATACGTTAGCCATATGATGGCCCATGTGGTTGACGACTTTTTTTGTACCCAAAATTGATGAAACGAAAAGGGTTTTTAGAGGAGGTTCTCAACTTTCCACAAATATAAATTATACTTTACTTTGAATTTAATAAATATTTATTATTCATTTTCTATTAGAATTATGAATAAAATCTTGATTGATAGGCTGATTGAAAAACATCTATAACTTTCAAACGGTGTCACATTTTTTGAATCTGAAACATGCATCACATTCTATGCTTTGCACACTATAGGAGTACAAAAATAAATTTGAATTTCATGAATTTCTGACCAAGTTAAGGTGGTTAGACAGACCAGCTTTTATGTTTTTTAAAAGTTTTAATAAAAAATTCATAATTAATTATTTATATGGAAACAAAGTATAAAAAGACATGCATCACATCGAGACACGAGTCCTCTAGTTATATATAAACTCTTATAAAAAAATACTATCATTTTATTGTGGTTAGGGTGGTCAAACAGACACCTACTTCTTAATTTTACCCTGAAATTTAAATACTACTGCATTGAAATGTCAAATTTTTACCAAATAGATTTTTTTTCAAATAAAGGTCTAGTAGTTTAGAAAGTACATTAAATTTTATACAGATTCTATTTTTACATTTTTTTGAAATAATATAGATAACTTATTCAAATTTTTACGTCAAGTTGTCAAACTCTGATTTTCTATCTTTTTATTGCCACTTAAGGGCCTATTTTTTCCATGATGATCCTTCACATACCCAAGTCAAGGGATCAAATCCTTTTTGTTTTAATTTTTAAACCAAATGTTTTTTTCTTTAATAAATATGGTTTAATCCATATTTTATCACTTACTTGGTCCTAGTCAGTGCCAACTCACTACTTCCACCAAATCATACACCATGTGTCTTGGGTAAGTGCAAAAAGATGGGGGGCTAAAAAGGGGGCTTAAGTGGCCAGCTTTTTTTTTGAAATTAGGAAATACTGACCTTGGACGTGAAATTGAGGATAGTTACACTCAAAAATTTGAGATGCAACACAAACAATGATCATAGTGATCTGAGTCTACTTTCTAAACTATTAAATTATTTTGAAAATGGTAGAGATTAAGGGGTTAAAAAGAGGGATGCACAAAAAATCGTGTTGTTTTTGTCAGAAAAAAACATAACATAGCAACTTTTGTGTGTACCTAGCATGGTGAATTTATTTTTAGTATTTATAATTTAATCGCTTTGATGAGAAATTAGCTAATAGTATGTAGTTGAAGCATGATTTTTTTGCTAATTTTTTAATGAATCTTTGATTTTTCTTTAATTTTCAAAGTGGACACTTCATAAAAACTAGAATTCTGGCCATGCCGCCCTCACAAATTTTAGAAACTAATTGAAATTTTATTTTATTTCAAAAAAAATTATAGAATGTAGTCTAGTTTCTAAAAATGTAATTTATTTGAATTTTTTATGAATGATTAATTTATAACGAAAAAAACACGAAACGCTTATTTTTGTCAAGAAAGATACACACAAACAAAAGAAGTTATAGATGAAAGCCTTAGCATTGTCAAAAAGTGAAAAAAATACATCTCTGGATTACTAAGAGAGAGCCTAACATTACCTATGTGTTTAATTTATTCCACATCGAAACACATGCAATCCTAAGGATGAGCACAAACCCGATTATGTGAAATATTGTAGAATTTGCAAAAACATGTCTTTGGTCATTGGGAAGGCCCTCTAAGCCTTTGGGTTGGTATTTGAAGAAAAATACCAAGCCTAAGGATTGGGGATTTCCAAAGCAAGATATAATGCAAGCGTGTTATAATGTGTGTGCACTATAACATGTGCATGTTATAATGTGTGCATGTTATGACATGTGCATGTTATAATGTGTGCATGTTATAACATGTGCATGTTGTCATGTACACCTTATAACATGTGCATGTTATCATGTGCACTTTATAACATGTGCATGTTATCATGTGCACGTTATAACATGTGCATGTTATAACATGTGCATGTTATAACATGTGCATGTTATAACACTCTCATGTTATATCTTAGTTTGGACGTGGTTATTTTTGTTTGTGTGGGATGTGTCTAGTAAGAAATAACAGGAGTCCAGTATAACATTCTCACATTATTTCTTTCTATATGTTAAATGCTACTCTATTGAATTGTGTATGTATATGTATACTTGTATATCATGTATCTATGTATGGATGTATGCATGCTTCTATTTATGTATGTTTGTATCTATGTATGTATGTATCAATGGATGTACTTATGTATGTGTTCCTATATGTATGTAATATTGTATCTACATATGTACATGCATGCTTGTATGTATGTAGGATTTATTTTTGTATGTATTTATGTATGTCTTTAGAGGATAGAGAATTTTAAGAGAGAGAGAGAGAGAGAGTCATCTAGGTAGGGTGGGAAGGAGAGAGGGAGGGAGAGACCTGAGAGAGAGGGGGGGTAGAGAGGTAGTGAGAGAGAGAGAGTCTTGAGAGATGTAAAGGGGTGGAAGGGAGAGTCTAAGAGAGAGGAAGTGGGAGCGAATGGGTTGGAGTGAGAGGGAATCAACTAGGTAGGGTGGGAGGGATATAGGGAGAGAGAGAGAGAGAGATAGGGGGTGAGAGAGGGATAATTGAGAGAGGGAGAGAGAGAGGGGAAGAGAGAGAGGAAGATAAAGAGAGGGTTAACTAGGTAGGGTACTAGAGGGAGAGACTTGAGAGTGTGAGGGGGGTGAGAGGGAGAGACTTGAGAGATATGTAGTGAAAGGGAGTGTGATAGAGAGGGAGTGGGAGAGAGAGGGGGTGTGAGAAAGAGATACTTTAGAGAGGGAGAGGGTGTGGGATGGAGTGACCTAAGAGAGGGAGAGATATAGGGGTGGAGTTAGAGGGACTTATCTAAGTAGGGTGAGAGGGATAAATAGAGCGAGGGGGGAGAGAGAGAGAGAGAGATTTTTCTAGGTAGGGTGACAAAGGGAGAGACCTAAGAGGGATGGAGAGAGAGGGAGTGGGAGAGAGAGGGAGTGATGGAGAGGCAATGGGAGGGATATAGAGAGAGATATATAGAGGGAGAAAGAGAGAGTCGTAGGGATTGATTAAGTGAAAGGTATATAGAAAGAGGGAGACGATAGATATAGATAACTAGAGAGGGTCGTATAGAAAGATTAGGGTTTAAGGGTTGAGGGTTGAGGGTAGAGGGTTGAGGATTTAAGGGTTTAAGGATTTAGGGTTGAGGGTAGAGGGTATAGGGGTTAAGGGATTAGGTTTTAAGGGTTGAACTAGTAGAGAGTAGAGGGTTGAGGGTTGAGGGATTAAGGGTTGATGGTTTAGTGATTAGGGGAGAAATTTTTCTTGGGTTTAATGGTTTAAGGGTTGAGGGATTAGGTTTGAGGGTAGAGGGTATTGTGTTGAGGGTAGAGGGTAGAGGGTTTAAGGGTTGAGGGTTGAGGGTTTAGGGTTTAGGGTTTGGGGTTGAGTGTTTAAGGTTTAGGAGTTGAAGTTTTAGGGTTGAGGGATTAGGGTAGAGAAGGAGGGGTGGATGTATGGAGATGTGGAGGGAGAAGTGGGATAGAGAGAATGAGAGAAGCAGAGGGAGGGACAAGGATATATAAGGGTTGAGGATCCAATGTATAGAGTAGAGGGTTGATAATTGAGGGTATAGGGTTAAGGACCTATAGGGTTGAGGGTATAGGGTTGAGGGTCCAATGTATAGGTTAGAGGGTATTGGGGTTGACGGTTTAGGGTTTGAGGGATGAGGATTGAGGGATTAAGGGTTGAGAGTTGACAATTAAGGGTTCATTGTTTAATGTACAGGGTAGAGGGTAGAGGGTAGAGCATTTAAGGGTTTAGGGTTTAAGGATTTAGGGTTGAGGGTTTAAGGTTGATAGTAGAGGATTGAGGGTATAGGGCTGGGGGATTAGGGTTGAGGGTCCATTTTATAGGGTAGAGGGTAGAGGGTAGAGGATTTAAGGGTTTAGGGTTTAAGGGTTGAGGGTTGAGGGTTTATGTTATTGGGTTGAGTGGGATAGAAGGTAGAGAGATAGAGAGAGGGAGTGAGTGGGATATATGGTAGAGGGGAGAGAGATAGAGGGAGTGAGAGAGAGAGGGGGGGATGAAGTGGGAGATAGATAAAGGGTAGAGGGTTAATGGTTTAGGGTTTAGGGTTTAGGGTTAAGGGTATAGGGGAGAGATATAAGAGTGAATGAGTGAGAGAGATAGACTTGAGAGAGGAAGAGGGGGGAGGAGGGAGAAGTTTGAGAGAGAGAGGGTATAGGGGTTGATGGATTAGGGCTTAAGGGTTGAGGACTTAGGGTTTAAGGATTAAGGGTTGAGGGTATAGGGTTGAGGAATTAGGGTTAAGGGTAGAGGGTTAAAGGTAGATTGGAGAGAGATAGAAGGAATAAGTGAGTGATTGAGAGAGACTTGAGAGAGCGAGAGGGGTGATGAGGGAAACACTTGAGAGAGAGAGGGAGGGAGTGGAAGAGAGATATAGGGTAGAGGATTTAAGGGTTAAGGTTTGAGGGTAGAGAGTTAAGGGTAGAGGGGAGATAGATAGGAGCGAGTGAGTGAGAGAGATAGAATTGGAAGAGGAATAGGGGTTAGGATGGAGATATTTGAGAGAGAGAGGGTATATGGGTTCAAGGATTAGGGTTTAAGGGTGTAGGGTTGAGGGTTGAGGGTTGAGGGTTGAGGGTTGAGGGTTTAGGGTTTAGGGTTTAAGGGTTGAGGGTAGGGGGTAAAGGGTTAAGGATAGAGGGGAGAGATATATAAGGAGTGGGTGAGTGAGATAGATAGACTTGAGAGAGGGAGAGGGGGTAGGAGGGAGAGACTTGAGAGAGAGGGAATGATTTGGAGAGAGATAGACGGTAGAGGATAGAGGATAGAGAGAAAAATACACAAAAGAAACCTATAAAAAATTAACTTTGTCATAATGAGAGCACATTTTGAAGTAGTAGAGATATGACTATAATTTTAGAAAGACATAAAACACTTGTGTTATAACACGAGAATGTTTTTCGTTAAAAAAACAATATATACCTATGGCCTCAAGGCCCACATTCTACATATTCTCCTGGTTTTGTGCATCTTTCGACAAGAAAATGTTTTTTGATGATTTTCTAAAGTGAACATGCATTTTTTTCACATTCCACCTCTTTTTCCATGATCTTTCTACCACCTTTCCATGAAATAGAAGATTTTTAATGTTGAAAGGAATATAATATCAATTCAAGTCTGAATTCTATTGAAGAGTGATATACAATTGAAGTTTGGAGTAGAACAAGGTTTTGAAAAATTCAAATTGTTGATGAGTTTGAAGAAAGAAGAAGAAAAGGCTACATAGTTGGTGTAACAAATATTTTTGCACTACAAGACTCTCTAACACTTCTAGGGTTTTTCACCTAAAAGGAGAGAGGGATGCCAAAATGGCAGTGTTCACATTCAAGACCAGTACAAGAATGATGTAAACATGTCTAAATGCTGGAAATTGATAAAAGAGACTAAATACTAATGTAAGATTTAGAAAATATAACTTATTTGAAAACACATTGTGATATGCAAACATATATTAAATGACCTAGAAATGACTATTATGCAAAATAGAAAACTATGAAATAAAAAGTGTGTAGCTGGGAGTGAATTATAGATTGGAATGGAGACTGGAAATGTGTTGATCTTGAAATTTTAGCCTACAAGGACTAATTTACCATTCTAGGAAACTTTGTCCCAGATCTGGAAAACTACTCTAGAGCCCTTGCTAAAATCAAAACCCTTCACTATGCTTTGGAGATCTTATAAAAATGAAATCAAAACTTTTTTTCAAAAATTGAACTGGATATTAGAGGGAAAAATTTACATTGGAGAGAAAGAACCCAAGTACAATCATCCTTATCAATCAAGTAGATTATAGGCCAACCTTTATAGGTCCAAATTTCATGCGTAGATGGGAAAGTAATGCTACAAATATATCAAATCTATTCTTGTTGGCTTAATCCCAAAAATCATTGTGCTTTGGTCTCTACCTTTTTTTCTCATTGGTGCTTTGGCATGTTATAAGCAAGGGAAAAGTAATTTGATTTAGGTCATCTTCATTTTGCTTTCAATCTTTTGCTTCATATGATCAAATTATCCCTTCTTACCTCAACTATAACAAAAATTTACCTAAAACCCTAATGTTTCTCCCTACTACATGGGCCAAGTGAAACCAGATTGAAAAATTCCTCTTTTCATTACTTGGCACCTAAACTAGCCAAAAATTTCTATCATTGCTTAGATTTTTCCATTACAATAATTTTCACTTTTTTCTTTTATTTAAACTGTATGATATTTTAACATAGATTTAATAAATGACCCCTTTTAAAACAAAAAATGTCAACAATATCAAAATGAAATAATGATAGATCATACTACATGCTAAAATTTATCACAAATTAAATGATAAAATTAATCTCTCCCATTCACATGAAGATCACCTCCCTCTATAAACACAATGTGATAATATTCATTAACCATAGAGAGATTATGATTGATAAATTACCATCATAATAAATAATTAGTTCTAGATAATTATAGGTCTAAATTCAAAATCTAGGAAACAATAAACCTAAAGCATCATCAAAATAATACATTTATGTAATTATTAATATGAGAGAGAAATAGAGTCATGAAAAAAGACAAGATAACCAACAAGATCAAGTAAGGGGTGGGAAAGGAATCATACCAAACAAATAAATTATAAGGACACATAAATTTTAATAGCAATCCAACAAAAATAGGATGTGGTCTACTAAGCATCAAAAGTAAAGTATCATCATTAAAACTCAAGCATGATTCCCTTAGGGATTTCATGTACAAGTAGATCATAGAACTAGTTTTGCATGATTCCATTCGGTTCTTCAATCTAATTTATGTTTATAGTACTCACTTGTGTGATTCCTTTACTTGGTCTTCATGAACATATATATTTAGCACTAACTTATGTGTATGTATGTGTGTATCCATGTATATGTATGCATATATATATATATATATACATGTGCATGTGTGTATGTATGTATGTACATATGTGTCCATGTGTGCATGTGTGTATGTATATATGTATATGTGCATGTACACATGTGTGTATATGTGTATATATGTGTATATGTAAGTGTGTATGTATATGTACATATATGTGTATAATTTTCATATATATGTGTATGTATGTATATATATGTGCATGTTTGTATGTATGTATGTACATATGTGTGCATGTGTACATGTATATATGTATGTATATGTGTATATGTGCATGTACGCATGTGTGTATATGTGTATATGTGTGTGTGTATGTATACATATATGTGTATAATTTGTATATTTATGTGTATGTGTGTATGTATGTATATGCATGTACATACATACACACATACACATGTATATATTCAAATTATACGTGCATATATGTATACATACACACATACACATATACATGTATATACACACATGCCTACATGAACATATACACATATACATACATAAGTATATATACATACACACATGCACACATACACATACATACATACACACATGCACATGTATGTATGTATATATACATGTGCATACACATGTACACACACACACACACACACATATATATATATATATACATTTACTTGATTGATATTGTGACATTATTGAATATAATTAATGGTTAATTTTATGTTTTTTATCTCTAGAATGAATCGATGGTAGAAATTTATAATTTTCTTTCCCTATCTATCTTTTATGTGTTATTCATGTATATTTTATTTTAATGATATACAGATCTCTAGATTTAAACATTTACATAGATACATATATCATGGTCGATGAGGGATCTCACCATTCCCTTTGTTCTAGTGAAGAGGCTCAAAATAGATTAAATTTATATCGAGATAGTATTGTTAGATCAAACAATGCTCTAAAATGTTTAGAGAAAACAATTCACAACTCCCCCAATTTGGCTAATCGATATAGATTAGTCACTATTAGAGATGAGATTCATCGAATGATTGGGATGATTCAATCATTCAACCCTTATGATGGGATCAAAATCAAGCAATTTTATTTGTCTCTTGTTAGGAGTGTTACTAGAACAATGAATTATAGAGAAGTTGCCAAATCGGTTTCAGCTGAAAATGTGTTAACTATGTTCCCTCATTATAGAGCATAAAATAGAATTGGAGGATATGTGGTTATGAGGTGTGTAGATCCTCTTCTTGCACCATCCATATACCCTAGATGGTTGGAAGTGTATCATAGATGGCCTCACAATGATGAGCTGCTAGGATGTTTTGTGAAACAGTTATATGCATAATTTCATTTACAGATAGATGTGGACTACACATCTCATCCTAAGCATGTTGGCCAAGGTAAAGGCCATTTTTATGACAAACCATAGTTTAGATGTGCAGGTTTGCCACTGCCTGTGGATAAGAGGGAATTAGTTGGCCCAAACCTTTTGGTTTTACCAAAATGTGTGGAATTGGTAGTAGTAGGGGAGCCAATAACATGCTCTACTCGATCCCAAATTATTGATAACATTGCCTCTATTACGACATAGATTGATCATATTTCATCTGATCGAGTTGGTAGATACTTATGACACTCGCGGATCAGCCTTCCTCCCATAGAGGCTACATCAACATCTTATGATCCATTTATTTTTGTCGATCTACCTACTCCTTCAGACATCAAGCATATGAACCACATGAATTTGTGTAATGTGTTTAGATTCTCAGTTTCAGATTTACTAGTAGCATATCAGGTCATCAGTGAGGACCATGGGATCTCTCTCAATCATGTACAGGAATTTATTAGAGAGCAATATCCTGACCATACACATTCGAGCCACGAGGTGGAAACTCCAAGGGATATTCCAGAGTAGCCTATCAATCCTTTAGCTTGTCTAGTTCATCGGGATGTTATAGATAGCATTGCTTAGGTTACTACGGCAGCTGATGTTGTCCATGGTGCATATACTCAACTTCTTTTTGGCACTAATATTGTACATACTACAAATCCCCCAGCGATTTCCTTGCATTCTAATGAGCTTAGTGACATTGTTAGAGCCCTCAATCAGGCATGTCAGGTACTTGAATAATTTACAGTATATATATACATTTAATTGTGTTCTAAAAAATTACGTACAATACATGTTTAACATGTTTAAAAATGATCGAGGGAGAGATCAGACCATAGATCTGATGATTCTATTCATAGTAGATTTCCCTCTCTTTGAGATCAGATTATTATGTTGTCCAGACACTTTTTATGATTTATGTACATTAATCACATTATGTATACATGTTTATGTTTTATGGTATATATTTTTACACTTGTTATGATTTACAGATCACATTCACACATGTTTGTACATGTTTTATGGTTTGTTCATAGATTTTTTATCGTGCATTATTATGGTTTTCAAACACTTGTTAAACTTCTATTTACATTGTGCAAATTATTACATGGTTTCATTTATTTAGCAATTTTGTACAGGTTTAAATTTAAATTTAAATTATGGTTTGTTCACACAAGTGTTACGCACATCTATATTGACAAGTTACCTACTTAAACTTGACTAAGTTAGATAATGTATAACTATGATGTGCACAATTTGTATTCAATTATCACGTGATATATAGAGTTGTATGGTACAATCTCTAGCTAATCATATCAAATATTTAGATCAAAATGATTTTATAGCTATATAAATACCATATTACAAAATTTAGGCACTTTTCTAAAAATGGAATCAAGGTCACTATTTACTTTTTATTGATTTTGAATGTTCTCTAGCTTACATCATAATAGTCTCCATAATGAGCAACTATTTATACACATGAATGACTAATATACTTCATCTAAAAATAGCAATGTAACCTTTACACAAATAATAATATGATGTACACAATTTGTATTCAATTATCATTTGATATATATAGTTGTATGGTATAATCTCTAGCTAATCATATCAAATATTTAGATCAAAATGATCTTATAGCTATATAAATACCATATTACAAACTTTAGGCACTTTGCTAAAAATGGAATCTAGGTCACTTTTTACTTTTTATTGATTTTGAATGTTCTCTAGCTTACATCATAATAGTCTCCACAATGAGCAACTATTTTATAGAGATTCAAAACTAAATAAAATAAATCATAAAAAAAAAATTGTAAGTTATACACATGTATCACTAATATACTTCATCTAAAAATAGCAATGTAACCTTTACACAAATAATACTATGATGTACACAATTTGTATTCAATTATCATGTGATATATAGAGTTGTATGGTACAATCTCTAGCTAATCATATCAAATATTTAGATCAAAATGATCTTATAGCTATATAAATACCATATTACAAACTTTAGGCACTTTGCTATAAATAGAATCTAGGTCACTATTTACTTTTTATTGATTTTGAATGTTCTCTAGCTTATATCATAATGGTCTCCACAATGAGCAACTATTTTATAGAGATTCAAAACTAAATAAAATAAATCATAAAAATTAAATTGTAAGTTATACACATGTATCACTAATATACTTCATCTAAAAATAGCAATGTAACCTTTACACAAATAATACTATGATGTACACAATTTGTATTCAATTATCATGTGATATATAGAGTTGTATGGTACAATCTCTAGCTAATCATATCAAATATTTAGATCAAAATGATCTTATAGCTATATAAATACCATATTACAAACTTTAGGCACTTTGCTAAAAATAGAATCTAGGTCACTATTTACTTTTTATTGATTTTGAATGTTCTCTAGCTGATATCATAATGGTCTCCACAATGAGCAACTATTTTATAGAGATTCAAAACTAAATAAAATAAATCATAAAAAATAAATTGTAAGTTATACACATGTATCACTAATATACTTCATCTAAAAATAGAAATGTAACCTTGACACAAATAATACTAGATCTTCTACAAACCATGTTGTTAGGATAAAATAATTCCTAGACATGTTGCACTCCCAATCCTTCCTAGACAAGCATTGAACTTGTAATTTAAGAGAGGGGTAAAAAATAGGTAAATAAATTAAATGAATACTTGATTAACTATCAAATGGAAACATCTAGTGAAATATCTACTAAATAAGAGTAACAATTAACAAAGGAAAAATCCATAAGGCTCACACAATAGTGCCAAGTGTCTTAATCCTATGAATTGAGACAAAAAAAACCCTAAGATTAAGAATAAGGTGTGAACAGGTCCTAAAGTCTAATTGGCTAGATAAAAAACCATTTTGTGCCAAAAATAAGATCTCTTGGATGATATTAAAATCCTCTATTAAAAGAAATTTGGATTATTGTTTTTAAATAAAAATTTAAAGGGTGTAAATAAAGTTTTTCATGCTTCAATTTAGCACAAAATGATCACTTAGGAAGGGTTCTATTATTGTTGGAAATTTTTATTGTGATTCTAGATAAAATATTAAAAATGTGTCATAGAGTTATGATTCTTATTTAGATTATGTGTGCCTAATAATGAAACATGTTATTTGGGTCAATTAACAAGAGTAACTTTAAATATCCTTTACACTTCAATCTCTACAAAGCTTAGGATGAACTTATCCTTAAAGGATTTAAAGGATAATCATACATAAATTTTATAATAATTTATAAAAATAATTCTAAACCTTAAGATAGATTGAATTCATTCTTTACTTTGTCACTGACTCTTTTCTATGTGAACTTTTGTGATCTCATTTGTTAGTGTAGGTTTATATTTTCCTTTATTGGGGTTATTGCATTTTTCATATATATATTTTTTAGGATTTTTTATGTTGTTAGGATAGGATCCTTTATGAGCGTGGATGACATCTTCCATTAGTGTAATTAACACCTATTTTTGGTGGTTAGAGTTATTTTTATTGGTTCTCTTTTTCTCCTCTTTTACATGTATATATACTCATGAGCTTTTCTCTATAGATGCCTGCATAATTTCCTATTAGAATGGTGATTATTCATATTAGGATTAGAATGAGTTTATGATTATGCATGAGTTCACATGTTATTCGGATTAGAATGGTGATTATTAGATAGAACATGCGATCTTTAATAAATCCTGAGGATGAAAATAATAATTTTCTAGGATGTGACATGCATACTAGGATATGAAAATGGATAATCTTGAAAATTTGAAGGTGAACAAAGGTCATATTAACTTTCAAAAATTTATGACCGAGCCTTTGAAAAAACCCATTCTAAATCATGCCACATGTTTCAATCAATTTATAAATTATATATATAGATCTAGCTCGATCTATAAAAAGTTTGAGTATGTACACATGTGCATATCCAAAAAATAACTTAAAGCTCCTGGTACATAAAATTTGGATCCTCTCTATCTTTAATTATCTCTAAAAAAATTTCATGATCTTCAATAGGAAACCTCCACTTTTGTTTGGCATGTCCTTTTTTAGGTAAAGTTTCTAAATTTATTTTTGTTGCTATAACTAGGTGACTATAATGTAGAACATTTTGTCCTGCATATAATCAACAAAATAAATACTATTTTTATCTATCTTTATTTGTTGATAATATGTCCCTTCAATAACGACTGATCCAATGGGATACTCTTGTTCATCACCATCTGTCATCAATTCCACCAATTTGCTTTTTGGTTGCGTACATCTTAGTAGATAGTAATCTACACCTTCTGCATTATCAGGTACTACAACAACAATGAAAATATCTCCTGTACACACCATATATTTTTAATCAATTTTAACTAAATTAAACCCATGCACTTAAAACTTACTTAAACATGGAATATATTTAAATCAAATTTAACTAAATTAAGATCAATTTCCTAATCTGTAACAACTAAATCAAATACACGTTTGTAATCAGTTGAATAGAGAGGATCATAGACATCAACATTTTCATCTTCAACAAAAGGAGGCATTGATATTAATTGTTTCATTTCCCATTGTGAAACATACCCATCTCTAATATTCTCACATTGAACAATATTTGCAATGTTCTCAATGCAATCATCACAAAAACATGATTTTTCTCTCACATTAATTACATAAGGCTTACTACTTCCCATTGTCATTATTTGATTTATACTTGTAATACTATGAATTACTTGACAATTATAAGGATTTTATCGATCAATATCTGTAAATTCAATTAAAATTCATGTACACTTGAACTTTGAAATTCTTGAATTTTTAACGAATTTTGACTAGATGTACCTGTAACATCCCAAAAATAACGTGTGTTGTATATTGAGTTGCGAGTGGAAAAATGACTTTTACAACATTCAACAATTTCATTTTCATTTTATATGGCATTACCTAAAAGTACACATGTGTTGGCACAATTTGCCACCTATTACTTTCAAGGAACTTAAAATAATTTATTCTTTAATCCCTATATATATATGGTGAAATTTACCAACAAGTTCATGTTGAAGAAGTGCACACTTCACAAATGCTTCTGCTCCATCGTGCTCTCCTTTTCCATGTCCACTCTCTTAAAAATTCCACAATTATTTGGTGTTGCGTCTAGAATGTTGATGGCTTAAGCAAACAAAATCTTTTGAAGACTTAAATTTTCCTGCACAAAGTTACAAATAATTGTACAATAGAACCAAATTAGCTCAAGTCAATAAAGTAATTATATATATAACTTGCAACTAGACTTGATTTAAGTCTCAAAATTAAAAGTAAATATAAATAAATAAAATTTTAAAAAAATAACATGTACACTTACCAGCACATCCATCAAACCATATCGAGTGTTGTTCTTGATTTATGCCACATCGTCTCAGGTCTTCAAAAAACATTTTGAAACAATGAGCTACATAGATTCTATCATGATTTGTATCATCACTAATGTAAAAGTGAACCTCTTTGATGATAATTCGACCATCTTTGGTACTTTGTATTCCATCGACCTCTAATTCGGCATGCCTATAGAAAAATTGCACAAAGATTACAACTTGCTCTGAATGATAACATTGACTTTCAATCTCAAATTGAGGACAAAATGTATAGTTCTCAGAGAAATCTACAATAAAGAGAATACAACTTGGTGGAAAGCAATTCTTTGAATCATGAAATTGTTTAGCTTGTCATCTTGCACCATGACAATTTTGGATATGTGGATATATGATATTGTGATTTTTACTCATGAATTCATTGTAAGGCAATCCACTCTCTTTCAGAACAATTTTTTTGGCCTCAACTCCTGACTTCGTTAACTATGTCTCATATTCATATCTCTTCCAAACAACTTGCATTTCATTATTGTCAACATGTGAAAGATTCTTCAAAATCTTCACAATCATTACATACATTTTTTATACATTGAACATTGAATTCTTCTGAATCTTCTAATTTTTTGCATACAAGAGACTTCACAAATTGTGTTGTACTTCCAGGGATGGCTAAATTTTCATCAATTGTTGTCATAGATTTTCTATATGATTGTAGATGTAAATAAAATTCAACATGATTTCAACAATAACAAGTTTCAAATACTTTATTTATACATACAAATGATGGTCGTACTATCTCAAACATCTTTTGACAAATCTTCACATTTGAAAAATCTTGCTTGAATTCTTCAAAAGGTTCACTTTGTGTTGTATATATAAAATGTTTTGGATAAGAAATTTTTGTACCATTGTCACTTATTATTTGTATACTATCAATTCTATTGGATGAAACATGAAAGTGAGTAATCCAATTTTCAACCACTTGTTTCTTTACATCTTCTGAAATTCTATCTTTTCAAGGAACCCAACAAATATTTACCTAATTTTTCTCAATTTTTTCATCTATTTTATTTATCTTTTCAATATACCTTTGAACAGTTCTCCTAGAAACATTTAGTAATTTAGAAATTGCTTGAACTTGTCTTCTATGTGATAATTTCTTACTGGAAATTACAGTCATCAATGCTCTACATGCAACACTTAAATCACTATATCGACTCTTTTTTTCAATACATTCTAATGCTTCATGCAAGTTTTCAACAATTGTGTGTTTTAAATCTAATGAATTTTTCCTATTATCAACCCCTAACAACTCCAAAACAAGGGTCATTTATTTTCGTCTAAATAATTTTGCAACTAACTGTGCTCTTCCAATTAGAGATTTTTCTTCAAAAAAATCATCCCATATTATTTTTTACTATAATTTTAATGTGCTTTCAGATAACATATCTTCAAATGAAAAATTATTGAAAAGAGAATCTTCATCCATCTCCATCATATTTTCCATACCATTGTCCAAAAAAACACTATTATTAGGTTTAGTTTGTTCTTGTACCTGTACATCACCTTCGCCATTAATATTTTCCATGGGTTGTTCTTCATGAGATGTTCCTTCACCTGCTCTTCTCTTCCTCTGTCTTGTTCATGTTTGATCATACTTCCTTGATCTATTCCTTTTACATGCCATCAAAAAATGAACTCAAATTTGAATTCACCTGCATACAAATTTGTACACACATGATCTTTCAATGAAACATGTACTTGATTAATATTGAATTTAAATATCTAAGACTTAATAAAACAATGGAATAACATATATCTAATTGGTGATCAATAATAATGAAATCTAAGAATGTAAATAGTGAAAAAAAAATTCAAATGCATTAATGAAAATAAAAAAAATAATCAATTAAATAAGTTCAAGATCAATGTATTTTCGAATATAGCTCTCCTATTGTTTAAATACGTTTTCTTTTGTCGGAATAAACTTTCTTTTGGACCGGAATAAACCTTCTAACTTGTTGAAATAAACATTATTTTGTCAAAATAAGCTTTCTTTAGTCGATAGTTAGTGGGTTTTGGTCGAGTCAATAAGCTTTCCTTAGTTGAGATCAGTCTTCTTTCTCTTTGGTCGAAATATATTTTATTCAATTACTTAGGTTGAAAAATCTAAACAAAAACAAAATATATTTTATACCGCAAGGTGATTCGACCAAAAATTTTTTGGTCAACAAGATATCGATTGAGATAGTTTCAGCTGAAACAATTTCGACCGAAACACACTTGACCGAATATGTCTAGTTGGCATCCTACATGGCAGCCAACTCACCATTTTTCAGAATTTTCTAAAACATTCAACTTTGGTAGAGTGTTTATCCTCTCAGAATTATTATTCTGCAAAAAACAAAAATACCCTTTTGTAGAGCTCAGAGTGGTGAATCCAAATATATAATTTTAATATATTGAGATTAATTTTAATATATTTTATTTTTAAAATAATGAAAGTAGGTTGTTAAACTGAAAAAAAAGGTTGATTAGAGATTAAAAAAAATATAGTAGAACATATTAAAAAAATTTAAAACTTATATGGTGCAGTAGAGGAGAGAGTCTTCTTCAAAACGGTATAATATTTTTTTCGAAAATGATTAAAAAAATTGAAAATAGTTGACGACCTGTGAAAATTGTCAAATTATGACATGTTTAACTTTAAAACATTATTATGAGAAAAATATATATCAAAATTTGAAAATAAATAATTCATGCAGTAGATATTGAAGTTACCTATTTAGGGGAAAAAAAATTAGAGAAAAATAATGTTTTTTTGAGTTTGTTTCTTGACGGCCCATGAAGTCACTATTTTTTGAAATTTTCAGCATTCCAAAATTTTTCCTTAAATTGAAAAAAACATAATGAAAATGATTTTTTTTAAAATTTATAAAATTATAGGTTTAATCTTCATCAAAATTTATACATTTCATTATTTTAAACCATTTCGAAATTTGAAACATAAAGACTACTTTTATGTGGCCGAAGTTCAGAAACTTTTTTGTTGTTGGTGGATTCCTTTATAAAGTGTGACACAGGTTTGTGCTTTTACCCGATTCTAACTCCTAAGGTCCTGGTTGTTGGTTCTCAAGTATCTGGTGTCACTCAATTGGTCCATGTAACTTTAATGTTCAAGGGGCCTTTGCTGGTAATAAGGAATGTAAGCAACATAGATTCATCAATCTATACTTCACAACATGGGGTTTAAAATAATAGAAAAAGATAGATCAGGGCATACATCAGTGAAACATGAATAAAAATTATCTAATATCTAGACATATACTTTGAACAACAAATGTTCCTTCAATAGATCAAGGAAACCATAAAATGATGCAATTTAAAAAACAATCCATTCTATTGCATGCATCTATGGTGCTTAGTTTTACCATCACAATCACACATCATAATACTTTAAAGATTCAAAAAATAAAAATATCTCATTCATTGCTAAAATCATAGATCAATAGACATTCAATAATTCAATTCATAGATAATTTAATAAAATAACCTTTGAAATCCAGTTCCTTCTATTGATTCTCATCAAATAAGAAACACTTATGCTTCAACAAACTCACTGGCATACAGATAGATTATAATGTTGAATCCCTCTTGTGCTATTTTTTCCTTGATGTCAATTTGTGATACTCTAGCATCCTGGTTGTTGCCTTCTTAGTTGATTTGGTTTTCTATTTGGAACATTTACTTCATTGATTTTATTATATATGGTGGTATTGATCATTTAACTCCATGTGTAGATCTTAGTTAAGGCATTCTGATTACTAGATCTTTGTTTCATTTGTCAGGTGATATTTTTATGGTTTAACATTTGTGCTTCAGTATTTCACTTGATTACAAGTGATTGGCATGATCGGTTCTTCTACAGGTTGATTAATTATACTTGATCAGTGAAAAGCATCTTGATATTCATCAAAGGTTTATTTCTCTATTTTCAGTGAGTGGCATGGGTTTGGGGAACAACCTTGTTAATGTTTTGAGCACTCAGCATTCATCTTTTGGAATATTATATGGGTTTGATCATCATTATGTTTATGGCCTTGAGATACACTTTGATCATTCCTTCTTCATTTGGTTATGATATTTGGTATGGGAGAATGGAATTCAAAATTTTGCATAATATCTAGCCTTTATTATACTTCTTAAGGAATTGGATATTATATTGCATTTGGGCTTTGAAAAAGAGATTCACTTAGTCCATTCATTTTTTCATATGGTATTGTGTTTTTGGCAATCGAACTTTGGGTAAAGGCAGTCAATTTGATCTCCTATGTGCATTTTACTTGGGTTTATTGGTTGAAATTTATTTTGGGTCTCAAGGCCAACGAGAGGTATAAAAGGTTTCATTAATGTTTTTATGCCACATTGGATGTGACTAAGCTTTGATCATTGGGAAATATCATGTCTTTGGAAATAGACATGGTGAGTAATCTGGTCTTGTCAAAATAGTTTTTGAAGGCATTATTGAGTCGGCAGTTTACTTGGCAATCGGTAAATGATTTAGTTTTTATTTTTGGTCGGCATAATTATCTTAGCTACCCACAGATTTCAAAGGTTATCATGAGATTTTGACCGATCATTAACTATCCTCTCGGACTCCAAAATTTTATCAATCTTAGAAAAGGAATTCGTTTTTCTTGCTTTGGAATTTTAGGTCATTATTCTTTGCTTCACTTGCTTCAAAGGGTTTGGAACCCTATTCTGGCCACCATCATTGAGCTATTTATCTCACAATCATTTCACTGTTCTAGTTGCTAGTTTTTTTATCTTTGACAGTGTATTGGAAGATAGGACGACCATGAAAATGGTCGTTCCTCTTGTCATTTTCTTGACATCAATTGGAAGATCGAATGGGGAAAGCGCTCAAGCTGCTCTCTATTTCACAAATCGGGTAAATCACTCATGGGCAATGCATTTTTGGTTTTCTCAGGTATTATTCTTTCACTTTGTTGTTCATATCCTTTACTTTATAGTCAAGGTCATTATGAGCTAAGCTTTCTCTCTTATGCAAAATGGAAAAATTAAAAATGTCTATTGCTTTCAATAGAAAAGCCTGAAATGATTACTTTAGAACGTGACTACAGTTTATATTCAAGATCATCATGACAATTCTTTTTAAGGGTTTGTAATTTCTATGTGTGGGTAATTAAAATACCTTCGTATCTATTCAAACCTTTCCTAAAATATTTTGGTAACAACTATTAAAAGAAGAGTTTCAGTTATAGAACTTAGTGGTTTATGTTACTAAAGAGTTGCTGCTATTAAATTGGGTATTGTTCATTGAATATCCTCTTAGCTTCATCAGATTCCCAGGTAACTATTATTCATTGCATCTTCTTGGATTGTTGGTTACATTTTTGTTTGGGTTTTCAGTTACTTCATTTCACAGAAGCTTCATTGTCTATTTTTCTTATGAAATATGTATTACTTTAATACTACTTGGGTAAGCATTGCATGTGTAGGCCACTTGTGGAGAAAAGTTTCAGTTACACCTCTATTTTTTGATACTGGTGTTCTATTCTTGACAAAAAGAAAGAATCCTTCACTCATGACCACTGTAACATCTGGATTTATTACTGGACAGTAGCATTGTAACCTAAAAATTAACTTTGAATAATTCCTTGAAAGTGGAAAATGAGCAACAGTGGTAATACTTCCTATATGTAATGATGAATTCTATAAAAAATACAAAAACAAAGAGATTAGGGCTCTATCTTGATAGAAAAAATAAAAATGAAACAAGAGCAACTATTAAGAGATGTGATAGTGCATTATATTTTTTGATGCTGGAAAATTGGAAAACACAGTGTGTAGTCAGTTTTCTAGTTTTTTTGTATGAAAAAGGTTGAATATCTGACTGTCAGAAAAGAAAGAAAGGTCATATCAATGTAAAGAATTTTTTGATGAGAAGTTGTATTGACACTGTAACTAAATTATTTTCCTCAAGTTGTATCAAGACTTGATAATGTATGGAATTTTGAAGAGTCATTCTTGACTCTTGAAAATTCTATGCATTGTCCTTCAAGAGGCACTTGGCAGAAATAAGTGAAATAGAGAGATCCTCTATATTATAGTACGTTATTTTGAAAAAATAAAAGAGGATGGTGCTTCGTGAGATTGGTGTCTCTAAATAGAGGGGTTGGTGCTCCTTGAGTCGGTGCTTAGAAATCAACTATTGAGGCATTGTGAAAATAATTATTGCAATGAAAGCCTAAAAAAGGCAGTAGGTTGAAGAGTGGTTTTTCTACCTGAGGATGGTTTTCCACTCGACATATCTTGTTTTTGTTTTTGTCTTTGTGATTTGTTTTCTTCAATGCTTTACTACTTTAAAATGCAATGTTACACTACTCATTTAAGTTTATATGATTGCATTTGAATACATCAATGATTCTATCATTGATAAATGAGAACATATGTATGGTTATTTTCAGTTTCAATTAATTTTGTTAAAGAAGTTATAAACACTGATTAACCCCCCCTCTCAATGTATTTTCATTCCAACATATGATTCATTAACCTCATCCAGTAAAACTCAATTTCAATATAATATTGTGTAAAAACTCATACTTGTATTCAACTATAACTAATAATAACAAAGTATCTTTGCAAAGCTATGAAATTCCTATCTCCTATTATCAGGTGGCCAATTCTATTCTCATTACCTGACCCTTACAATATGGTACCCCAAAAGTATATATAGATGTACAAAGCATAAAATTCTCTCAATCAAAATTGAGATCCACAATTTTAGGAACTAGAAATTTCTTGGAAACTCAAATAGGTTGATTTCCAATTCCAACATTGATCATCTTGTAAAATGTAAGAGAATAAAAAAAAGTGAAAAAAAAATTCATGCGCCCAAAAGACTATCACTCATCCTTGTGTAGTTTACTCCAAAGTATATTCATCATAACTGGAGAAAACCTATTCAAGAATATCTATATCCAGCCCATCAAACCAGTTGTCCTCGAATTTTATTGTCTTTAACTCCACAGAAGGAAACTCTTTCATGTCCCTTAATTTTGTGAATTCCCTTCTTGTAGCCTTTACTTCTTCCATGATATCCATCAATCTATCTAATAGTAGATCTCCATTATCTTCATTTTGCATAACCTCTTGAAATATACTATTTCATTTCTCTTTTAACTAACTTAGAGGCAAACCCTCCTTAACTGGTATATCAACCTTAACTAGAATAGCTAAAACAACTTCTAGTTCATCAAGTTATCCATTCACATCCTTACTAGCATCCTGAACTTCATTCCTATGCTTATATATAAAATCAGATCTAAGATGGATTATACTGGAGGCCTTTTCCAAGAAATCCACATTGTCTTCCTCAAGGATTGACTGCTCAAGAAAAGTGGACCTTGGAAATTTATTGATATATTTTATCTTTTGGACATATCCCCTATATTATTCCTCCTGTTGTTTCAATGTTTCAGTATGGTGCTTCATTTCCTCTATTAACTCTAATGCTTCCTCATGGATTTCAAAACTGCTTCCTAGCACCTCACCTACCTCCTGGTTAAGCTTATTTGTCCATATGTCCATCATCCCAGCTTTATTCTTTAGTTGCATCAAATCATTCACCTCTCTTTTGCTAAGAAAAACTAGTGTTTCTAAGGCAACAATCTATTGTGATCTAGGAGCAGAAACATCCTTAAAAAAGGTGTTCAATTGATCCAATTGAGCTTTGAGCTCATCCTTTCTCTACTTGTCCTTTATCATCCTTGAATTGGTGGATGATGCTACAACATCAATTAGGTTCATCTGCTGATTTCTTGTAGGTCTTCCGAAATTGACAATGCCTAATTAGTAATCAGTGACTTGCATATCTTCCATATCTTTATCCACTACTGGTATTTCACATTCTGTAATAATTTTCCCTACCTCAATTAGCCTTGTGGAATGAAGAGTCCAAGCCTTCTTCGTCGGTCTCTCTTTTTCAAATTCTTTCATCATGTCATCCCAATTAAGAGGTTTAGGGGGAGCTATTAGTTTCTTTTCAAGATCAAGCTTCAACTAGGCAGGAGCACTCAGAGTAGTAGCCATTACAGTAGAAGATGAGGAAGAATTTGTAGAGGATAATGGTTGTAGTATATTAAACTTAGGTTGAGAATCAACCTCTTGTACATTTTGTTGTTTTTCCTCTACATTCTCTTTCGCAAGTTTTTCAGCTTCTTCCTTATATTTTTTCTCTTGTATCCTCTTATCCTCTTGTTCCCTTTTCAATCTATCTTCCTCAAACATCTTCTCCTCAAGTAGTTTATTTCATTATTCTTCCAAAACCTTAAGTCTATTTGAAGCTTCCTTCTCTTTTTGTTGCTGCTTAACTAGCTCCTTAGCATATTTTTCCTTTTGCAGGTGCTTTGATTCCTCCCTCTTCTTGTAGGCCTCTTTAATTATTTTTATTTTGGCCTCAAGGGCCTCTCTTTCTCTTCTTTTCTCTGCCTTTTCTTCCTCTAGCTCATGTATCTTTTTCACCATCTCCAGCTTGTCATTTTCTTATTTTTTCTTGAGCTCATGTTCCCTTTCCTACTCTTGCTTGATTACTTCATCAACTCTCTACTTGGCATCTGGTTGTTGTAGTTGAAGCATTGAATCATCTTTTGCCTTAGCATCTGGTGCAGGAGCACCCCATAGTTCATCTTGGAAGGTTGTCTAGAAGGTCTTGATTTGGCAATTTGTTTAGGCCAAATGTAGAAATATCTTTCTATTCCTTGATTTTGTACCTTAGAGGCATTTGAGAAAATGATTTTTGTTAGTAAAAGTCATGTTGACCACTTGTTAGGTTGAGGTTTGACTACAAGGATGATTTAAGACCTTGGTAAACCTTCCTAGGTGTTAGAATGTCTAAAATTTTGTAAATAAGGCCTATTGGACACCACAAGTGGCCATGGAGTAGTTAGAATCAAGCTTAACTAAATCAACAACCTATATATGGTGTGCCTTGACCTGAAAGGAAGGTTGGAAGCTTTTGCAATATTGAAAATACATGAATACGAGTGAGGACAGTGAGAACATTCTGTAATTTCTATGTTTTGTGTTGAATTTGAGTGATCAGGAGTGATCATGGCACTATGAGATTGTTATAGCATGTAGTGTAGTGGTATTTGAAGCTTTGTGTGGTAATAATTAGTTAGTGTGTTCAATCTTCAACTGTTGCTTGTAATTAGTTTGTTTCTTTGAAGTTGTTGTTCTGACTAGCAGGTTAGAAAGAATGGAGGTTTAGTTACATTCCCACTGTACTTTGCATATGGGCCCTTGGGAATAGTGACTAGGCTCCATGTCTCTAAATAGGATAGGGTTAGGAATGGTTAGGAGTGAGGAAATCATTGTGGGAGACTTCTCTTAGGCGAGCTTGACAGTGCCCAATTAGGAAATTCAAGAAGTGCAAAGCACTTGGTTTGCAGGGGTGACCATTCCCTATCAAGTAACGGTGTGTAGAGGTAGATAGAGGCCTTGGAAAGACTTGGCATGAAGGAGGGGGATTCATCAGTCCAATTGGAGGAAATACAAACTAACAGTTTGCTGTGTGGTCAGGAAATGGCTTAAAAAAGGCCTAAATTGCTAAATGGAGGGTTATGGTTGTGTACGGATAGATGAGGATTAGGGCCTTTGGAATATTTGAGGGATAGACACAAGGACAAGGAATCCCAAGAGAAGATCCTATGTTCTTTGGAGAACTTTAGAGTTCTATCTTGTTTCCTCGGGAAGTAGACCTAATTTGCAAAACCTAGGCTAGTAGCCTTTTTAACCATAGATGAGGGTTTGATGAAAGCGATAAAAATATGGAGTTTGGTGAACTTCCAAGAACCCTAGGAGGATGGTTTGAAGATATTGGAAACATCTCTACACCTATTCAAATAACAAATTGAGTGTTGAGGATAGGTTATCCTTTAGGGTAGATTAAGGGCTAAGGAAGAGTTAGAGGTAGTGCACCAAGACTGACTTGGTAAGCTGAATTGTAATGGTAGTGAGGTTGGCCAGGAGAACCAGGGGTACCTAAACATGAGGTAGGCCCTAAAGGTTAATGTGGTGAATTAAGACACCAAGGAGATCTTGCAAAAAAAGATCCAGAGCATGGAATAGTGATTCTTCCATCCAACCCTACCCTATCAGATAGCTATCAGAGCAACTTAAAGATTTGGGATAGAATATTGTATGTCAGACCTTGAATCCAGTGGTTCCACAATCATGGTGATAAAATTTGAGTTGGAAAAGAAGGTTGAATATCATGAGGAAGATAATAGGAGATTGAGAGAAAGACTGGCTCAACTTGAGCAAGCATTGAGCAATGTGTAGATCAAGGGCAATGAGGTTAGTGATAGATTGGAGGGCAGGGAACCAAAGAGTGAAGAGGTTGTAGAGGAATACAAGACTCCTGAACCTAACCCTATTCTACAAGAGGATCCTTTCTTGAAGGCATTGAAAGCTTTGAGTGGGAAATCACTTGAAGGCATACCATTGTTCAGTGGCAAGTTGGAAGCTGATCTAGTCTTGGATTGGATAGAAGGCATGGAGAACCATTTTGAATGTGATGGAGTCACTAAAGCATAGAAGGTGAAGGTGGCCAAGTCTAGATTGAGAGGATCTGCCTTGACATGGTTGAAATTCATTCAGACAGAGAGGGAAAAGGAAGGCAAGAAGCCTATTTCAACTTGGAAGGGTATGGTGGAAAAAGTGAGAGAAGCATACATACCAGATGATTATGAGATTCAGTTACATAAGAAGAGACAAAGTTTGAGGAAAAGAGACCAAGATGTGAACACTTACACTGAGGAGTTTCAAAAACTTTGTATGAGGTCCAATGTTTTAGAAGATGAAAGTCTCAAGGTGGCTATGTATCTTAATAGTTTGAAGTGGAACATTCAAGAGGAGGTGACTCTTCTAAGTCCTAAGACAATACACCAATGTTACCAATTAGCCATTAAGATTGAGGAAAGAAGCAAGAGTAAACTTGATCAGGCTTCTAAGAGTAGAGGAAAAGGCAGAGATCAAAGAGATCAAAGAGGACATAGAGGTGGCTACCAAGGTAGAGGAAATGAATAAAGAAACCAAGGTGAATATAAACTCATAGAGCATGGAAGTGAAACATCTTCTAAAGGAGGTTATGGAAGAGATAGAGGATCCAATAGAGGAAGAGGAGCAGGTAGGAGCAATTCATACATTTCTAATATGAAGTGTTACCGTTGTGGTCAAGTAGGACATCCAGCTTATAGGTGCCCAGAGAAAGCATCTTCAACAAGCACTAAGAAGAGAGTGGCATATGCTCAAGAGGACACCATGAGTACTAAATCACCAGAGGTCATCACATTGAATCAGAAATGGGGGAGAATATAATGTTTAGGAGAGTCTTGATCAGACAACCGGTCAAGGAAGAGACAAAGCAAAGAAGAGCTCTATTTGGAGTAAGATGCAAAATACTTGGGAAAGTATGTAAGGTTAGTGTGGATTCAGGTTCAATAGATAACATCATCTTAGAAGAGGCAGTAAGGAAATAGAAAGTGGAGAAGATACCCCACACTAACCCTTACAAAGTAACATGGTTGAACAAAGGGCAGAGTGTTCTTGTCAATGAGCAAGTAACGGCGGAGTTTTCCATTGGAGGGTACAAGGATAAGTTGATTTGTGATGTGTTACCCATGGATGCATTCCATCTACCATTGGCCAGACCATGGTAGTATGACAGAAGTGCCATGTATGATGGGAAGGAGAACACCATTTCTTTCAAGAAGGATGGGAAGACATTTAAATTGCAGTCACTATAAGATGAGGAAGAAGGACAGTCAAAGCCACTTAGTGTCTTTTTAAGTAGTGGTAAAGAGTTCCTTAAAAACCTACATCAAGGGGGTGAAGGATATGTGGTTATGTTGCAACCGAAAGAAGAGGACTAGACTGAGAAAAAAGTCATACCCGGAGAAGTCCAAAAGTTTCTGGAGAAGTATAAAGACATAGTGAGTGATGGTGCACCTACAACTTTACCTCCAAAGAGAGCTATTAGTCACAAATTGAATTCATACCAGGACCTTCATTGCCAAAAAAAGTAGTTTATAAGCTTACACCGGATTAGAATTTAGAGGTAGCTAGACAAGTGCAGGAGTTATTGGATCAAGGGTTTATTAGGAAGAGCATCAGCCCATGTGTAGTGCTAGTGGTCTTAGCAACCAAGAAAGGAGGCAAGTGGAGATTATGCACTGATTCTAGAGAAATAAATAGAATCACAATCAGGTATAGGTTCCCTATTCCTAAAATTGAGGACTTGATGGATTGTCTTGGAGGAGCTCAATAGTTTACCAAGTTGGATCTCAAGAGTGGATACCATCATATCAGAATCAGGGATGGAGATGAGTGAAAGATAGCATTTAAGAAGATAATAGATGGGTTGTATGAGTGGAGAGTTATGCCATTTGGCCTCTTTAATGCCCCTAGCATATTCATGAGTCTCATGAATGAGGTACTCAAAGAATTTATAGGGATATTTGTGGTGGTCTATCTTGATGATATACTCATATTTAGCAAGACAGCAGAAGAACACCTAAAGCATGTGGAGTTGGTTCTTAGAAGATTGCAAGAGGAGAAGTTAGCTATCAACCTAGAGAAGTGTGAGTTCTTTAAATAGGAGCTTGTGTATTTAGGGTTTGTAGTATCCCAAGGATCATTGAAGATGGATCCAAGTGAGGTGGAAGCTATCCTAAATTGGCCTACACCAACCACAGGGATAGAGGTAAGAAGTTTTCATGGATTGGCTCAATTTTATAGAAAATTCATAAGGAATTTTAGTGGAATATGTGCACTAGTCCTATATACAATTAAAGGTGGTTTAAAGACTAAGTTTAAGTGGACTCAAGAAGCTGAGAAAGGTTTTGAGAAACTGAAACAAGAAGTGGCAACTTAACCTATACTTTTATTACCAACCTTTGACAAGTTGTTCACTGTGGAATGTGATGCTAGTGGAGTTCTAGTAGGAGTGCTAAGTCAAGAAGGCTGGACTATAGCTTTCTTTAGTGAAAAGCTCAATGAAGCTAAGAAGAAGTATTCTACATATAACCTATAACTTTATGTTTTAGTTTAGTCACTTAGGAAGTGGAGGCATTACCTTCTACCCAAAGATTTTGTAGTCTTTAATAACAATCAGGCACTTAGCTATATCAACACCCAAGAGAAGTTGAGGAATAGACATTTGAAATGGATGGAATACATCCAAGCTTTTACTTTTACCATCAAGCACAAGAAGGGACAATTGAACAAGGTAGAAGATGCACTAAGTAGGAGATTTCTGACACTACAAGAGACATAGATGAAGAGCATTGGAATAGAGAGTTTCAAGGATCTCTATGGGGAAGATGAAGACTTTTTGGAGGCCTATAAGGTAAGTTCTTATTTTGAGAATCATTTTCATAGCCAATAATCAAAGTATACATTGCAAATTGGATTGTTATTCAAGGGGAATTAGTTATTTTTTCCAAGAGGATCAATGAGAGAGAACCTCATCCAGGAGAAGCATAATGGTAGTCTTAGTTGATATTTTCACATCAACAAGACATTTGAACTAGTGCAAAGGTTTTACTATTGGCCTAAGTTGTCAAGGGATGTCAGGAGGTATGTGGAGCAATGTGTAGTGTGTATGAAAGCTAAGGGAGGAGCTAGTTATGCAGGTCTATATCAACCCCTACCTATTCCTAACAGACCATGGGAGTGTTTTAGCATGGACTTTGTGGTAGGACTCCCTAAGACCAAGACAGGGTTTGATAGTGTATATGTGGTGGTGGATAGATTCAGCAAGATGAGTCACTTTATTCCTTGCAAGACCACTCATGATGCTAGCTATATAGCTCACCTTTTCTTCAAGGAAATTGTAAGGATCCATGGATTTCCTTTAAGCATTGTCTCAGACAGGGATGTGAAGTTCATGAGTCACTTGTGGAAGACTCTATGGAGCAGATTAGGTACCAACTTGTCTTTTGGATCAACTTACCATCCTTAGACCGATGGTCAAATAGAGGTGGTTAATAGGGTCTTAGGTAACCTTCTCAGGTGCCTAACCAAAGAGTATGGATAGACATGGGACATGGTTATTTCACAGGTTGAGTATGCATATAATGACAGTGTGAACTGGACCACAGGGAAGATTCCTTTTGAAATTGTGTAGGGGATGCACCCAAGAGGTATATCTGAGCTCAGGGATCTAGGAGCTATAGATTATAGGAGTGGACATGCAGAATATTTCACTCAGTTCAAGAAGGAGATTCAAGAGCAGGTAAAGAAGATAGTCACCGAAGATACTCAAAATTTGAAAGATAAGGTGGATATGTCAAGAAAAGACTTACAATTTATAGTAGGAGACTATGTCATGGTCCACCTTAACAAATCCAAGTTGCGGAAGGGTACATCAACCAAATTTCAGACGAAAAGAGTGGGACCATGCAAGGTGTTAGCCAAATATGGGAAGAATGCATACAAGGTGGAGTTACCTGCAGATTTAGGGATTTCACCAGTGTTCAATGTAGCTGATTTGATCAAGTATAAGGGATCACTCAATGACATAGATCAGAATAGTAGGGAGATCCCTAAGGATGTAAGCAACATAGCCTTACTTGCTCAAGACAAGCAACAAGCAGAGAGGATCTTGGAGTCAAGAGTAAATAAGTCTACAAGGCATAGGGTGTACATGGAGCATCTTATCAAATGGAAGAACAAACATGAATGTAAGGCTACATGGGTAGATGAAGCTTAGTTCAAGAAGTAGGGTATTGACCCATCTCTAATCTCTCCCCATATTCCTTGATGTCTGTGAAGAGGGGGAGAATGGTGTAGGAGCACCCCATAGTTCATCTTGGAAGGTTGTCTAGAAGGTCTTGATTTGGCAATTTGTTTAGGCCAAATGTAGCAATCTCTTTCTATTCCTTGAGTTTTTGCATTAGAGGTATTTGAGAACATGAGTTGTATTAGTAAAGGTCATGTTGACCACTTGTTAGGTTGAGGTTTGACTACAAGGATGATTTAAGACCTTGGTAGACCTTCCTAGGTGTTAGACTCTCTAAAATTTTGCAAATAAGGCCTATTGGACACCACAAGCGGCCATGGAGTAGTTAGGATTGAAATTAATTGAATCAGAAACCTATATATGGTGTGCCTTGACCTAAAAGGAAGGTTGGAAGCTTTTGCAATATTAAAAATACATGAATATGAGTGAGGATAGTGAGAAGGTTCTGTAATTTCTATGTTTTGTGTTGAATTTGAGTGATTGTTATAGCATGTAGTGTAGTGGTATTTGAAGCTTTGTGTGGTAGTAATTAGTTAGTGTGTTCAATCTTCAAGTTTTGCTTGTAATTACTTTGTTTCTTTGAAGTTGTTCTGACTAGCAGGTTAGAAAGAATGGAGGTTTAGTTACATTTCCACTGTACTTTGCATATGGGCCCTTGGGAATAGTGACTAGGCTCCATGTCTATAAATAGGATATGGTTAGGAGTGGTTAGGAGTCAGGAAATCACTATGGGAGACTTCTCCTAGGCGAGCTTGACAGTGCCCAACTAGCAAAGTCAAGAAGTGCAAAGCCCTTGGTTTGTAGTGGTGACAATTCCCTATCAAGTCACAGTGTGTAAAGGTAGATAGAGGCCTTGCAAATACTTGGCATGAAGGAGGAGGCTTCATCAGTCCATTTGGAGGAAAAAAAATTTGAAAGTTTATTGTGTGCTCAGGAGATGGCTTAAAAAAGGCCTAAATTGCTAAATGGAGGGTTATGGCTATGTACGGATAGCTGAGGATTAAGGCCTCTAGGATCTTTGAGGGATAGACACAAGGACGAGGAATCCCAAGAGAAGATCATGTGTTCTTTGGAGAAATTTAGATTTCTAGCTTGTTTCCTCGAGAAGTAGGCCTAATTTGCAAAACCTAGGCTAGTAGCCTTTTTAACCCTAGATGAGGGTTTCGTGAAAGTGATGAAAATATGAAGTTTGGTGAAATTTCAAGAACCCTAGGAGGATGGTTAGAAGATATTGGAAACATATCTACACCCCTACAAATATCAAATTGAGTGTTGAGGATAGGTTAGCCTTTAGGGTAGATTAAGGGCTAAGGAAGAGTTAGAGGTAGTGCACCAAGATTGACTTGGTAAGTTGACTTGTGATGGTAGTGGGGTTGGCCAGGAGAACCAGGGGTACCTAGACATGAGGAAGGTCCTAAAGGTTAATGTGGTGAAGTAAGACACCAAGGAGATTTGCAAACAAAGATCCAGAGCATGGAATAGTGATTGTTCCATCCAACCCTACCCTATCAACATCTATTTCCTTTTTCTTTACTATAGCTTCACCATGTTCCTTCACATATTCATCTTTCTTTAATTCTTCAAAACATTCCCACTAGTCCTCCTTTGTTAATGCATGCTTAGTTTTCTCCAAAGGCATCTCTTCCTATGTATCCTTTTCTAATAAAATCTCATCATAATCTTTTGCAATATCATAAACCTCCATTTCTACTTCCTTTCCCTTCAAGGTTTTAGCTATATCATGGAGAGTTCCCTTAGGGATCTCTCCACCTTGTTTCTTTGGAGGGACTTAAGTAGATGATTCACCCATCACTGATGCTAAAGCCATAGGTCCTATTGGGACATCCTCCTCATGTGTGTCGGGCAAATCTTGGGTCAGAGCTTCAAGCTCAAATTCCTCAGCATCAGGAGAGAAGAATTCCAAGGGCTCCTTGGGAGGAATTTTCCTCTTGGTTCTCTTATACCCTTTCCCTCTTTTAGAAATTAGACCCCTAGAAGCTTTGACTCTGAGCACAACCCATTGGATACTCCTATCTAAGACTGGTTTTCCTATTTGTTTGGTATCAATTGTCCCCTCCGCATCCCAATCCATCGGGTCCAAACTCTTAGTACCTATATTCAGTGCCCCATATGAAGGATCCAACACTATCCCATCATCTATTAGTGTATTAAGAACATCAATCTTCACTCCAAACTCGACCATAAGTGGGACAAACAACCTTTCATAATTTATCTTCTTGAGGTCATATTCATCTTGGAGATCACTCCAGAAGTCCTCCAATAGGTTGAAATTTCTATCAAAGACTAAAGCAAGCAAATAATTCATCTTTTTCTTCGGATCAAAGTTCTTTCAGGTAGTATATATGCCTAATTTCATATGTATCAATTCACTACAAACCACCTTAGCTCCTACAAGGTGTGGGCAGCTGTACTCACCCAATTGCATGGCAAACTTGTGAGAACCTAGCATTGAAACCCAAAGCTTGGAAAAAAAAATCCATTCAGACTATTTTGTTGCTCCAGGACCTGAGAAGCAAGTGAGGATGACCCTCAAACCCAACCAGCCTGAAATAAATAAATTTGGGGTATTGGATATACCAACACCCCCATTTTGTAATTAATTCCATGGCTTCCTAGCTTATTCTATACCCTGCATCTCCATTGAGTTTGTTAATAACCACATACAAAAATGCATCATTAACTCTTCTAAAATGTAACTCAAAAATCTGCAAGGACAACTGGTCATAATGGTTCCACACTTTCTTTTTCCCATCAACTTCTCCCAATACTCCTACTCTATTTAATCTTGGAAAGATGCCTTGCCTTACTGCTACATAGACAACATAAGAGGTCATAAAGAAGCTCTTAATTTCTCTTACTCTGATCAATTGATCATGTATGCTATTTGAGACAATCATAGGCCAATCAAACTGTTGCCTACCATCCAAGATTGTCTAAATCAATGGAATCATCGATTCCTTAAAATGAAAGGCATCCCTCTTTCCAAAGACTCTAGACAACATCATTATAATATATGCTACCTCTTTGTAGAATTGTGCCCTTTTTGGTTGATCTGAGAGATTTTTTAGGGACTTCTTCTCCATTCTTAACCATTTTTTGTTTAAGTGAGCCTTATTGGTCTCCTTGTGATTGCTATACATCTCTAAAGTTTTTGCCTCATTAAGCTGTGCAAGATTCTTTGTATTAGGGACACTAAACATAAATTGAAACATTTGAGGAGTCAAGTCTATGATCACATTATCTTGTGAATCTACACATTGTTCGGTGGTCGGATTGTAAGCTCTAGATGCTATCACTATTAGTTTAGGGCATTTAATTGATAGAGGAAACACAATGATGTGAGCCAAATGAAACTCAACTATCCTTTCAGTTCTCCCTATCACCTCCTCAACAAATGTCTCTAAGAACAACTCCTCATAATTAAATGGACCCAAATTTATGTCTGTTATATCGACCCAATCAGATTCCACCTTGCTAGTTGTGACAACAAGACCCTGATGATTATACCTCAAGGAATAAGGGAGTTGTTCCGGTTTGACCTTCTTAGGCTTAGTTTTTTCCTTCGACATATCTGTAGGCTGACTCCTCTAAGAAGCCTCTCCTGATGCTCTTGACATCCTTTAGCTTCATGAAATAAAACCTTAAATTAGATCTATAAGAAGTATAACAAAACATGATTAGAGATCCTACACTTCCATACATACCTGAGGTAGAACCAAGCAGAAAACATCCTAAAAAGTATCTCTTAAAAACATTATTGGGATCAAGACCAGAATAAGCATTGAGCTTGTAATAATAATATGGTGAGACCAAAGTTGGAGTTGGGATGGTATCCGAAATCAGAATGAGAATAAGAACCAATTTCATTCCATGAAGAATTTTCAATTTTATGTTCAATTCCGATTCCAATTTAGGGTGAGTTACCAATATTTTGAAAGCCTATTTCTTACTACAAGTGGAGTTGAAGATGGGATGAAAACGGTAATCGATAATTATTTCAAAACAAGGTTCAAGATTAAAATCAATCCCTATCCTGATTCCACTCAAAATAATCATGACATCATAACTGATTTTAAAAGGATGACAAATACCATCAAAATCTAAAGACAAGTTCATATCAAAATGAAAGGGGCTTAAAATAATCTATACAAGATAATCCCCATATGACCAAGAGAAACTGTACTAATTAGGGCATTATGTTCAATTTAAACAGAAACGTTCCAAAAACCCTAATTTACAAACCCTCGACTTTAAACAATTAGGGCACAAATTTAACCCCATTCAAACTAATCAGATCAACATGTAAAATAAATTCTAAGAAAAACCATAAATCAAAACACCCTACCAACATAAAGCAACAACCAATTATGTCATTCAAAACCTAGGGCATCACGGTATGGTCATGATTAAAACATGAAAATGACATTGACAAAACAAAAGAAAAGAAAAATGAAAACAAGAAAACAAAACAAAAGAGAAGAAAAGAAAACAACATGAACTCGCAAGAAAACCGAGAGTCACAAATTCATGAGAAACCAATGACCGAAAAAAATGACATGCGAAACAAATGATAGAGAAGAAAAAAAACCCTACCTCTAAACGTAAACAAATAGGTTATCCCTTTAATATCATTTTGCACGTAATTATCTCCCTTTCGATCGAATTGCACGCCCAAATGTTCCACTATAGCTTTGGTTCGCCCTTAATCTTTTAAACAATGCTAATAACATCAATTAATCCTTAACTAAGGTTAAAACTACAACTTCATATGTGCATGGGACCTGTAACCAATGCCATAAATGCAACAGATCAGAGTCAGAATGACTGAGGGAACTGGCACATTACTATCGTAGGGCTTCAATAAAGTCAAACAAAAAAATGGCAGGAGTGGAATTGGAGTGGGAACTAAATTAGAAACTTTGTCCAAGTTTGAATCCAATTCTCGTTTCGGCTCCAATTCCGAAAACAAAAAAGAAAGTGAAACAAAAGTCAAAATAAAAACACAAATTATGAGATGAGAAAACCCAACACAAAATCCTAAGTCTAAACAAACAGACCAAAAGGCGGAGGGGGAGGCAGAATGAAACTTTATCTCAAAACCATGAATAATTTCAGACTTAACTTCCACTCTAGCTCCAGCTCTGAAAAAGAAAAAATCTAAAAGACCACAAAAATACCATTGGGATCAGGATCAGAATGAAATCTTTGAAACAAGTTTCAAAACCTAATTTAGTTCCAGTTTCGGTTTAGACAGAAAAAACAATAGAAAAACAAAGTGTTGGAAAAGAATAACTGCAAACTTTGTTTGAAAAACAAACAAGGATAAAAACAAAAAGGGGGACCCATTTTCACCAAGGAAAAATATGGGGTGGTTATGCAAGGCATAACAAATGGTGACTCAGATAGGAAAATGGTTTACCCATTTTTAAGACACCCAAAAAAAATTCAGTCACCCTAAAACCACTTTGCTTATGAAGTATGTTAACTTGAATAAGATCAGATATATAGGATAAGATTGAGCAGGAATCTCAGATGTATGTGCTCATGAATATTTTTTAATCTGAGTGTGTGCGTATATTGTGCATCATTCTTTATGGATACGTTATCTACTCCTGAACAACTATACCTAAGATTCAAGCTACATAGGTTGAGTCCATTAACTATCATGAAATGAAATCCTGAGTATTGCTTCGCTGCCAGACAGGTGTCCATCACCTAGACAAGGATACCTCTAGTTCTCTCAAAGCATTTCTCTACTACTAGAAAAGAGTCTATAGGCCCGATAGAGATACTTGATTCACCCATTTGATATTGAGCTTGCCATTTCTTTCTTTCTTTTCTCTTTTTTTTTTTTTTACTTAAGCTTCACTTGTAAAAATATTTTATGAATTTTCTTGAATACTCAGATAAAATTGTTCTGAAATGTGGGTTGAGAACTACAATGAATTTCATGACAGTCTTGGAATCAGATATTTCACTTGAATCAAAAGGTAAAGCCACCATAAAACAGATAGGTATTTACTTAGGCAGATGTTATCTATTTTGGTGACAATTTTTTTTATCATAATTCATGAGATATTCATAGTGTATCTTCTACCCCTAATAACTTTTCAAACCAACATTAGAATGGTCATAAAACATGAATTTCAGAATGAAATCCTTTTCAAAGATGCAAATGAAAATACCTAAACCAATTTCTCTCCTAGTGCCTTTAGCATACTTTTAATAATGACCCCCTGTCCTGAGATGGACAAAAATTTAGATCCCCAATGAAACAAGACAAAATAAAATAAACAAAGACAAAGAAAAACAGAAAAATAATTACATATGATACAGGATAATACATTATTTTAAAATATCAGACCTTTCATGAACCAAAATAATGCTTGAGAAACTGACCATTAATTGGAAATGGAACAGGCTCTCCTGTTAAGGTACTTAAATGAAAAGAATTCTCACCTAGTATCTTAGCCACTTGATACAGACCTAACTAGAGTCTATCAAACTACTAGTGATATCCCTTCTTCTCTCTAGCTTTATCCCATTGTAATACAAGATCTGATATCCTAAAGGCTTTTACCTTAGCCCTTTTGTCAAACGAGCATTTGACTATAACTTGATCCTTAGAGAATTGTTGCAAAGCAACATCTCTTTGTTCCTCCATGTTAATAAAATTAAGTAATCATACCTTGATCCTATCATCCTTGGTATAAAATTCCTTCATAAACTTAAGAACAGGTATTTGTAAATGGATCAGGAAGACTGGGTCTTGGCCATAGACTAAGGTCAATTTCCTAGAGCTACTTTGATTCAGGTTCTATCTCCCATAGGGAAAATCTCAACTAGGTGTGTCAATCCCTAGGATTCTTTTCTACCAACTTTCTTATTACTTCCAACAAGTTTTTATTAGTGGACTTAGCCACTCCCTTTCCCTAAGGGTAGTAATTAGATGAATACTTCAAAATAATTTTATGTTCATAAACCCATTGAATGAATTCATCTAAATAAAAAGTAGGGTGATTATCACATACTAGGGAAAATGGAACTCCAAACCTGGTGGTGATGTTCTTAGTCAAAAAAATTGATAACCACCTCTATGGTGTTGTTTTTGCAGGGCTAAGCCTCGGTCCAGTGTTTACAATAGTCAGTTGCAGTCAAGATGAACTTGTGACCTACATAAGAATTGGGATTAATGACACGTACAAAGTCTAGTGCCCATTGAGCAAGTGGCCTTACCTCATACACTGGTTGGAAAGGCATTGCCGAATTTATTTTCTTGGGTGTAGAATTTTGACATATATGACATGTCCTGACATGTTGGTGTGCATCCCGAAATACATAAGGTCAATAATAGCCTGATCTAAGAATCTGATGAGCCAAAGTATTCGCAGATCCATGCCCTATACCATGTCTTCCACAGAACTCTGAAATAGCATGTTTTGCCTCTTGCTGATCCAAACAGCATAGGTAAATGCCTTGAAAGATCTTTTTGTAGATAGATCCCCATTTAAGCATGTAGTGAGAACTCTTCATCCTCAAAGCTCTTCTCTAAGTAGCATTCATTCCTTTTGGACATCTGTTATTAAGGAGAAAAAAGATCAAGTCCGTGTACCAGGGATCCTTAGTAAATGATTGGATAGTGTACTACTGACAAGTGATATTCTTGTCCACATCTACCATGGCCTTTGATAAACCCTGCCCTTGGACGAGTTTCATCGGATGAATCTCTAAGTCAAACTCTTACAGAATAGCCATCCACTTTCCTCTTCTCTCTCCCAATTCACTTTGCATCACGACAAAATTCATAGTTAGATCAAGAACTACGGCCATTACTTGACTTTGAAGAATCTAATGCCTAAACTTCTTTACTACTCAAACCAATGCAAAGGCTTGTTTCTCCAATGGTGGGTATCTAACCTCTACATTCTTAAATCGAGAGCTCATGAAGGCAATAGGTCTTTCCTCTCCCTCTCCTCTTTGTTGTGTTAACACAGCTGCACATGAATGGTCATATGCGAAAGAATAGATATAAAAAGTCCTTAGATAATCTGGGCTAGTCAACATAGGTGCCTTAGATATCGACTGTTTGATCTATTAGAAAGCAGATTTAGCATCATTAATCCATTCTATTTTTGCTTCTTTCTTCATCATTTCATTGAGGGGTTTGACAATCTCTGCAAACCCTATTATAAATTCTAAAAAAATCAATCCTTCTGAAGAAGGATCTCATTTCTTTCTCGTTGCATGGCCTTCTCAATTTCAAGATAGCCTCCATTCGATTAGAGTCTATGGATATCCCTTCTTCTAATATGATGTGACCTAAGATTTTCCTTTCAGATACTTCAATCATGTACACCTTTTTGGATTGAGAGAGACACCATAGCTTATGCACCTCTTGAGAACCTTTTCCAGATCTGTAGCATGGTCTTCCTAATTCTTGGAGAAGATGATTAAATTATCCACATAAATAATTATACACTTCCCTATCAAATATTTGAAGGCCATGTCCATTTCCCATTGAAAGGTTTCTCCAGTGTTGATAAGACTGAACGAGATCCTCCGATAGGAAAATATGCCCCATTTGGTGGTGGAAGTAGTCTTCATTCTGTCTTCATGACTAACAACAACCTGGTTGTACCCAGCATAGCCATCTAAGAATTTTATCATCTAGGATGCATTAACCTTTTGTATCACTTCATCAAGAGAAGGTAGTGGATAATTATTTTTCTCAAAGGCTTTATCTAAATTCCTGAAATCAACACATAGTCTTATTTCACCATTTTTCTTGTGTATAGGAACTAAATTTTCCACCTAGGTAGAATGTGTAACAAGAAAGATTATTCTTGTAGATAGGAGCTTTTGTACATCCTTCTGGATCAGGGGCTCAATCAAAGAATTTATCAGGCATTGTTTCTGATGGAAGGGCTTGGATTTTGGCTTAAAAGGTATAGTATAAGTGATCACTGAAGTGTCAAAGGTTTGTAAGTCATCATACCCAAAAGCAATGGCCGCAATGTTCTACTCCAAAAATTTGACTATTTTTTGTTTAATTTATCTAGGATAGGTTTTCCTTACAAGAACATTTCTTTCAGGGCTCGAGTGAGTAAGATTGACAGATTCATATTTCCCTCCTTCACTCTTTGTGGGCATCCTCTATTGAGCCCATGGGCCAAAATAAAATATTCTCTCTAAAGCTACCATCCCTTTTGGAATGCTATTTCTCTTTAGCTCCAATATCCCTTATGCACCACCATTCTTTAGATCCCAATCTCCTTGATCTCTTTCAGATTCATCTATTATCTGCCCTTGAAATACATCTGAACTTGCTAGAAAGGATAATATATGTTGATCGTCATCGAATACCTAAAACATTTGGACATTATCAAAGACAATTGGGACTGAAATTAATTCAACTGAAAATCTATTTCGATTAGATTCTTGCAGGGGTTCCAAGGTGCTAGCAGCAACGACAAGGGCATTTACAATTTGACTAGCTTATCTAGGGATTAAAGTAATCCAAAAAGCATCATAGTCTTCAATTAATTTCCAAACTTTGTTTTTGTACATAGCCAATCTTTTTTTATGACATGTATATTGGCTACGTACCTATTTTATGATCACTTTGGAATCCCCCATGACCATGAGAACAGTGACCTTATTTTTATGAGAAAACATAAAACCACGAGCAAGTGCTTCATACTCAACCACATTTTTTGTGCAACCAATTTGCAACTTGTAAGACACAAAGGAAGTTTTCCATTTCAAGTTGGTTAGTTCGATCCCTACTCCACTTCCTTCCTTGGATTTGGAGCCATCGAATTTAAGACTCCACAATTGTTGCTTAGTTGGGAGCTCTTTCTTTTTAGGGATGATACATGATGTTTTACTTGGGATATGTGGTGGCTCGGAATTTTTTTGGTCATCAGAAATTGACTTGGGGCAAGGCTCACTTGAAGAGTTTTCTATACTCACAGCTGGCTCAAGAATTACTTCCTGGACAACTTCTTTGATCAGATTGCAATCTAATTCATTTTCTATTAATGCCTTGGGCATTTGTAGACTATCTGGAGCATGTGTATTGGAAAATAACTAAGACACCTCAATTTCTTCTTGAATGTTGGTGCATAGAACCTCAGCCTGATCAAACCCTGAGGAATCTTCCTCTTGAGAAAGGCTAGTCCTAGTGAGAATGGTAGCATCCTTAACTTTAAAAGAAAACTTATTGATGGGTGTTTGGGGTTTTTCTTGACATATTTGTTGAGGTTGGCCTATATGATTTAAGATATCTAGGCATGGTAGGCATATTAACTCTGAATTATTGTGATAATGAATCCTACACCAATTAGGAAGCAACAAACTACTCAAATTAGTTTCTTCTCCTAATAATAGCCTATCTTGTTGCAATTTCCTTATTAGAACTTACTGGTTGATGCAGATCATTGGGTCACTGTGTTCTAGGGGCAATATATCCTCAGGATTGAGTACAAAGAAGGTCAGGACTTCCTCTAGCTTGTAAACTCCTATCTCAGTCTCAAAATATGCTACTTCATTTGGAGCATCATATTTTGTAATCATATGCTTGAGCCTTGGTTCACTCTCAATCCTTATCTACATTGATACCCCCTTCCAGGGTAGTCACATGTGAGATAAATCCAACGAAAGATATCCCCCAATAATTTTCATTACCTCCCAACTTAGGAGGATACCATACGTCTCTCGGATGTCAGCCACTTGGATATCTATGTAGTTTTGGATCCTTGGATCTGATCCAACCTGTACATGTATGTTCTTTAGTTCTCCTACAACATTGAACTTAGTTTTGTCCAACTAGATCACTTTCTTATTGGTTGGGGTAGGATTTAATTCTAAATTCTTACATATTGAAAAGGCCATAACATTACCCAATGCTCCAGAGGGGTAAATGCACAAAGTTGGGTCCATGAAACATGGAATTTTTTCCTTAGCCGAAAAAATGAAATCGGCTAATCAAAAACGCGTACAAATCGAGATCCCATTTTGGTTTGGGATCTCGAGCCTGAATAAAAAATAGGATCCCTCTTTTTAAAAAATGGGATCCTATTTACTAGAGGGTCCTGAACTAGTAGAGAGGAAACAAGATCCCAGATTGTAAAGAAGGGGATCTCGATTTATAAAAATCAGGAGATCCCATCTTTTACAAACCGAGATCTCGTTTCGTACAACTATTTTTTTTTTTTTAAATGAAGAAATCTTCATTTTTTCCTACGTGCACGAGATCCCTATTTGAGAGCGATAGTGACTACAAGACGACCTCTAGGTACCCTTACTCTTCCTCTTTTTTTTGCATTTTTTTCATTTGAAATTGAAATTCTTGATAAATTTACTATTTCCAACATGTTTATTTCAAATTTTATTTCCATTTTAAGCATTTTATTTCATGATATTTTTTAAATAAGAAATTTTACAAATATATTAAAATAATAGGTCAAATTGTGAAGATTTTCAATAGAAACAAAATAATAAAACTTGAATTGTATTTGAGAAACAAAATTTAACTTTTGAAACTTGAATTATTTGATGAAAAAAAAACCCTAATTGAAATGAAACAAAAAATTTCCTTTCGAAACCCTAGAAATTGAAATAAATTAAAAATTTTCATTTAGAAACCCTAATTAAGCTTTTTGAAATCTCAAATTCAAAGCAGAGCAAAAAAAATAAAAATTCAAAACTCTAGTTTGAATTGAAACTAAAAAATTGTATTCAAAACCCTAATTTCTTAGAAATTGAAAGCCTGAATTGAATTGAAACAATAAAAATTGCTAAAACCCAAAATTGAAATCGAACAAATCATTTTTATTTTAAAAATCCTAATATTCAAACTGAAGAAAATTCTTTTGCATTGCTTAAATGTTTTAAATTTTACTTGCATTGTTGGATAAAATGATATGTTAAATTATAATTAGATTACAAAAACTTTCCATTTTTTGTGAAATTAGTACAATATTGTTGTATGAATTTTCATTTAAAACTATCTTTTATATGAATTTTGATAATTAATTTTAGGTCAAATAATTAGTCTATTCTAAATATAGCTTCATCTAGGGTCTATTCAAAACCTTAAGTGAGGATTAAATTCAAAATCTAGCTTCATCTAGGGATCTAGGGTTCTTGAATTGAAATTGAACTAGTTAAGAAGAAATGTGGTATTTTGATGACATTTAAATTAAATTAGGGATGGTAAATAAATCAATTCCCTTTAAAAATTATAGATGTCTATTCTATTAGAGAAAAAATGAGGATTTTGAACAATTAATTATTAGAAATTAAGATTTAAGTTATAATCTATTTTGAAGAAAAATGTAGTTTTTAAATACATTTTTGAGAAAAGTAATGGTAAGAAATATATAAATTAATTTAAAGAATAGATTTTATGACATATGCATAATATTTATTTTTTGTGAAATTAAATGAGAGGTTTACTTGACACATAGAAATTATTTTTATTAAAAATGAAGATTTAAGTTATTAAGTAGTGGCATTTAAAAACACCTAGGGGCACTGAGTGTTAGATCTCAATTGTCACGTTCTCATAGGTTAGCCCGAATGATAAGATCAAGTTCATGATTATGGAAATGATTGAGGAGAATAGTATTCAAACATGGAAATGGTGATGCATAATTAGATTAAATTTAGGTCCTCCTATTGAAGTGTTCCTATCATATAGTACTTTCAAAAATTTAAATGATTTGTGAATAATGATCAAATGTAATTAAATGATAAAATAAAAAAAATTGAATGCCTTAGAATACTAAGCAAGTTTAGTTGTCTTGTAATGTATTATTAAATGTGTAAGGGATGGAAAATTTTGAATTTTAATTTTAAAATTTTAATGATAAAATCCATGGTTTAGGATTTACCATATATATGTACTTAGAGTATTGGTCTAGGATTTAAATTTTTTCACTAGTTACCTAGACACTAAATAATCTAAATATTTTGTTTTCTAAGTTCTTTTAGGTTATTTCAATTAAAAAAAATCTAAAATAAAATACTTTCAATTCAACATTAAATAATTTTATATTATACATGTTTTATATCATAAAATTCATTTAAGTGAGTTCAATATTAATGAAAAAAATATTAAATAAAATAATCTTTTATTCAATTAAAAAAACATCCAATTAAAATATACATAAAACTCAATCTTAATCACACATAATTATGTGTTTCTATTATGGAAATAGTCAATCTATTAATAAAATAAAAAAATATTCATAAACTAGGCACTAACTTGCAAGTCCATTATTCCAAGGGCCACCCAAACTTCACCCTAAGTTCGTTAAACCCTAAGCCCTGAACTCTAAGATCTAAACCCTCAACACTAAAGAATCCATTTTTTCTTAGGACCTTATAATCAAATTTGGTTGCCTTAGGCAACTCCACCAAATTTGATTCCCTTAAGCCATGTCATTTTGTCGTAGAACCTTACTACAGAGATCCCCTTAAGCCAAATTTGATTCCATTAAGCCATGTCATTTTGTAGTAGAACATTACTACAAAGATACCCTTAAGCCATCATATTACCATAAACCCTAAAATCAAAATTATAAACCTTAAATAGGCTAAAGACATCATTTTTTCACCAAATTTTATTCACTTGAGCCATGCCATTTTGTCCTAGGACCTCACTAGACATAGATCTCCTTAAGCCATCCTATCACCCTAAATCGGAAATCAATGTCTTAAGGGGTCCTGATATGACATTTCTTAATGCGATGAAAGAAGTTTTTAAAATTTGGTGAAGTTACCCAAGGAAACCAAATTTAACAATAACAGGATTGTGCAATATTATAATATTTGAAACAATACCTATCTCAATCAATTGTTCCACAATAAAATGTTCTTCACTAAAGCATTCATTTTGTCTTAGGACCTTAAAAGAAAATTTGCTTGCCTTAGGAAACTCCACCAAATTTAATTCCCTTAAGCCATGTTATTTTTTCCTAGGACCTCACTTGACATAGATCCCCTTAAGCCATCCTATCACCCTAAATCATAAATCAATGTCTTAAAGGGTCCTAATATGACATTTCTTAATGGGATCAAAAAATTTATTAAAATTTGGTGAGGCAACCAAATTTAACAATAAAAAGATTGTGAAAGATTGTAATATGAATGATATTTCATGATCTAGGTTGGTCAGTTGAAACAAGACCTATCTCAATCAACTATTCCACAAGAAAATGTTCTTCACTAGAGCAATCATTTTGTCTTAGGACCTTAAAATCAAATTTGGTTGCCTTAGGAAACTCCACCAAATTCGATTACCTTAAGCCATGTTATTTTTTCCTAGGACCTCACTAGACATAGATCCCCTTAAGCCATCCTATCACCCTAAATCATAAATCAATGTCTTGAGGGGTCCTAATATGACATTTCTTAATGGGATCAAAAAAATTCTTAAAATTTGGTGAATTTGGCCAAGACAACCAAATTTAACAATAACAAGATTGTGCAATATTATAATATGAATGATATTTCATGGTCGAGGTTGGTCAGTTGAAACAAGACCTATTTCAATCAACTATTCCACAAGAAAATATTCTTCACTAAACCATTCATTTTGTCTTAGGACCTTAAAATCAAATTTGGTTGCCTTAGGAAACTCCACCAAGTTTGATTCTCTTAAGCCATGTTATTTTGTCCTAGGACCTCACTGGACATAGATCCCCTTAAGCCATCCTATCACTCTAAATCATAAATCGATGTCTTAAAGGGTCCTAATATGATATTTCTTAATGGGATAAAAAAAAATCTTAAAATTTGGTGAAGTTTCCCAATGCAACCAAATTTAACAATAAAAATATTGTGCAAGATTATAATATGAATGATATTCCATGATCTAGGTTGGTTAGTTGAAACAAGATCTATCTCAATCAATTGTTCCACAATAAAATATTCTTCACTAAAGCATTCATTTTGTCTTAGGATCTTAATCAACTGTTCCACAAGAATCCTATAGGATCTTAATTATAATATGAATAAGATAAATCATGATCTAGGTTGATTAATTTACGGTTTAGGGTGGTAGGATGGCTTAGGGGATCTATATTAAACTCTAAACTGTAAACCCTATAACATTCATAAATTGTCTAATATTAATAGTTAATTGTATTTTCATTCAAGTAACTTGCCTTAGACATAAATGAGGCTTAAAATTTTATTTTATCATATGTATTCAATTAGGCCATTTATATTGAATTTTTTAAGGGTATAAATCCTAAACATGTATCTTACATTTTGAAATTACAAATCGAATGCAAGTTCACTCATATCTTCTAGATATCACATGGATCAATTCAATAATATTTGCAATCAACCTCCATGCCCTCCATCTCCACCACCTTCACCTCCACCTCCACCCACTCCACCTCATAACCCCCACCTCCACCACTTGAAATCAATGGTGCTTGTTTGCAAGAACAAATCAATTCCAATGTTAGAACCATCCAAGATCAAATCAACATTATTCAAAATGAAGAATTCATTGCACCACCTTTGAGGATGATTGCATCTGGGATGCAAACCATTGTTGATGTTGTTAGGGCTATGGATGAGATCTTAGATGAGCATTGACAATGGCTAGAGGAGAGGAGAACTTATGATTCTGAAAAGGAAAACACAAATAAATGAAGAGATGCAGTAGAAACCCACAATAGTTTTTAAATTAAGACAATGATCTTAAATAGTTATGAATTTATGAATTTGGTGAATGATGGATATTTGGTGTGACATGAATTTATGATTTTGGTTCTAGATGGATATTTTTAGATGGATGGTTCTAGATGGATATATATGCATTAGACATAAAATGTTATTTTTGTGAATGTTTCAATTTTATTGTTTACTATGTACACATTTATTAAAATTTCACATATAGTTGTTAAATTTTGAAATTTGTATGTACATAGTTTACTTTAATGATGTATACATGCAAATTATGCATGGTATCTTTTATTTTAAATGTATGTACCTGTTAAAAGTATGTATGTTAAATGTGTGGTATTTTTTTTATTTTAAATGTATGTACATAGTTTACTTGATCAAGTTCAATCAATGTATATGCATGTTTCAATTTTATATGATCTTAATATATGTATGCATGTATCATATTTAAATAAATTTCCATGTGTGTTTCAAATTTAACTATTTCTTGTAATTTTTTAAGTTTGTATGTTGATTTAGTATAATTTAATGTAGGTGCACACTTATATCTCATATCATGGATGATTTTAATATTGATGATATCATCAATCCACCACCTCAGCTACCTCCACCTCCACCTCCACCTCCACCTCCACCTCCACAACCTGTTGCATCTGATGAGGCTCGCTTACGAGCATGCATAAATGATCAAGTTGCATCAATACAAAAAAAAATCAATGCTATACAGATTCAAGCATCAATTCCACCCCATGTTAGACATTTTACATCTCAATGCAAAACATTGTGGATACCATCAGGACAATTGATTATGATCTAGATAGGCATAGACGAGACAAAGAACAAATGAGACAATTTTATGTTGATGGTCTCTCTTATAAATAAATATTAGACCTTAAAATAATGAAAGCACACCTAGCCCCCTATTTTCTCAACCTTGTTACTCGATAGCCTATTCCTATGAACAAATCTAGAATATCCATGAGGTGGTGCATACATCCACAGATGAGTGCACATTTTTGGGATTGATGGTATATGGTTTTTGATAGTCCCCCACATGCTAATTGGGATTCCCCATTGTATTTTTTGAGGAAATTTTATGTAGAGTTTTTTATGGGGCACAAGCCCAATTATTTTGGATTTAAATCATTTCAGGGTGTTGGTGGTAGCATGCCACAATAGAGGTTAGGGGAAAGGGTTGATCCCCAATGCCCTGTGCATGCACAACCCCTTGTCATTGCTATTGGTCCTCCCATTCTTGCACCTATGCATCATCAATCTATGGTCTTGACATTAGGTTCCCTTAGAACACTCACAAGAGACCTTGATCAACATGCTTATGTGATAGCAAGTGGGGAGCATAGAGACAATGATGATGGAGGAGTGTTCTATGGAGCTAGTTTGAGTACCACTCCAGGAGTGTCGAGGCCTTTCCCACATGTATGTACCAGTTGCCATCAAGTATGCTATGGACCTAATAAGGCCACACCTAGTTTGGGTGGACATGGAGATTTTGGTGGTTCATTTGGTCACATCAGTTCATTTGTAGAGTTTCTTACAAGAGGTGAATGTCTTGAGGACACTGGTACACAGGTATAAATATGCATCTACACATTCATTTTATAAGAATTTTGCTGAATGTATATATCAAAGTAAAGTTTGCAATAAATTTTAACAATCAAACTATTTGGTTTACAGACGATAGTAACGATGGGGTAATCATGTATTCCAAGAGTACATACATCGACACCAGTCCTAATTGGCAACCCTTATGGGGTATTTTGATTTAAATTTTTTAAATTATAAATGAAATGATTTTTAACTTGATTTTTAAATTTATAATTGAATAAAATATGTGTTTGAAATATTAATGTTGGTTTACGCGAGTCAATCGACTTCCACGTCGATTCAACCTGAGGGGTTGTCAAGCACTCCTCCACTATTGGTCATTGTAGACCAAGGGCAGGTATATTTATAATTTAAATTGTTTAACTTACATTAGTATAGTTACAATTATGAATTTTTAATTCACTATGTATATGAAATGTGCATGTACACTTGTAAATATTATAATCTTGTGTTACATCTCTACATGTCTATCTAGGTTGATACCACAATCAGAATGGGAATCGGGCAAACATTAGATTTTGTGGTTACTCGTGAGGCCTTTGATTTTTAGCTTGTTTAAATAAATTTCTACACAAAATATGCAAATTTGAATATATATATATTTACCTAATTCAAGTATGTACATGCTTTAACTTTGATCTTGTAGGACTTTGTTAGTGTGACTTTCAACCTTGACCCAGACATAGTTACACCTTCAGGAGGGCATGTGGAGTAGGCTCTAGATCAAATGGGAATTTAAATTTTTTATTATATATTTAAATTAAATTATAAATTATATATTGTGAATATATAACTAAATAATTTTAAATTTCAAATTGAATATTAATATAATTTAAGCTAATACATGTTTTAAATTATTTTTCTTTTATAGTATGTGACACATCTAGTAGTTGATAATGTACAAACATTTCCTGCAAAAGAGGGTGCACAGCCTATGGATATGGTACAATCAAAATATGATAAATTATAAATTAATTTCAATTAAATCATTTTTAATTGTAGACTTGTGCATCTAATTTCAATTTTTTTTGTCTTGTTTGTGTAGATTGATTCAAAGAATGTAGAGGTTTCTTCAGGTGTAGTAGAGCATCCAAACCCAAATATTATGGTAATAATTTTAATATGATGAATTATAAATTAAATTGTCATTAAAAAAAATTTCATTGTCTTACATATGATTTCATATTTCTCTTGTACAAAGTGTTTCAAATCATCTGCATAGTCTACATGGCACGAAGAGTTCTCTTGATTATAGAGACAATACATGACCTAGAAACATGATTTTATGGGTTATATTTGTTTATTTTGTGGACTATATTTTTGGTTTGTCACGTTCTTTGTTGGACTTTATAATTCATGGTTCTTGAGTACTTAGTTGGAATTTAGTTCATGGGTTGTACTATGGTGGATTTTTTTTCATGCACTTACTACATTTACATAAATTATGGACTTTATTATTGTTTGAAATTTTAATTTACACATATACATTTATGCATTTTATGTTCATAGTCAAGATATTAATATAGGACATTAATGTGAAATTAAATATAAATATGAAATTAAAGTTGAAATTAATAAGACATTTTAATAATTATAGTTTACAAATTTAGTGAACTCATACATGATATGTACATTTAATAATTAGCTATAATTAGTCAATGATCTTATTTAATTCACGTCAATCAATAATTAGTCAATAAATAATAATTTACAAACCACAACAATTCGTTTATATACCAGAAAGGATAACATTTTAAGAAATATAAAAAACCATACAAGATTAGAGAACAAAAGCATTAATAAATTCTATAAATAATAAAATCCAACACTAATTTATAAGCCGTCAAAACAAATAATGGTGTCCAATACTATTTTTTAAGTTGTCAACAGAAATAATGGATTCCAATACTAAATTACAAGGCGTACATTGAAAACAAATAAGGGGACATCTTAAGGGGTCATAATACAATGTCTTAAGGGGACATCTTAAGGGGTCATAATACGACGTCTTTAGGGGATATCTTAAGGGTTAATAACAGAATGCCTTAAAGGGATGTGTTGAGGGTTCATAATAGAACATATTAAGGGGTCATAATATAAAGTCTTAAGGGGATGTCTTAAGGGTTCATAATAGAATGTCTTAAGGGTATGTCTTAAGGGTTCATAATAGAAAGTATTAAGGGTTCATTATGCAATGCATTAATGGTTCATAATACAATGTCTCAAGGGGATGCCTTAAGGGGTCACAATACAATGTCTTAAGGGGATGTCTTAATGGGTCATAATACAATGTCTTAAGGGGTCACAATACAATGTATTAAGGGAATTTCTTAAGGGGTCATAATACAACATCTTAAGGATATAATTGATTTAACAATAATGTATGCATGAAATTTAGTGATTTGAAGACATACAAGGAAATATATGTACATATATGTCATCTCAAAATAATGTTTACAAAATTTGGATATGCCATCTCAAGAACACCTCAAACTCATGCCCAAAATTCACTAGGTCTTCACACCGCCTAATATTAAAAAGGTACAAAATATCAATGAAATCATCAAAACATACATAATTTAATTTATATAAAACTAACTATATGTACACAACTCAAGTACCTGCATTTTAAAGTATTCCACATGTGTGTAGGTTGAATATAGGCATCCTCTCCTTTTTTTTTCAAAGTATGAGATCAATGCAATGATGGCTTAAGGATACAAAAAAAGGATAATGAATCAATTTAAACTATTAATGTACAAGAAATATCAATATGTAATCAAAACATGTATTTAAATACATTTTTACTAATAATTATCTCTATTTAAAAGGACAATATAAAACTTAAACTATATTTACCTGTATTTACTTATTCCATTATACCATCTGCATCCTCTCTTTTTTGTAATGAATCTATGATTGTCTCATGCTCTTCCATAGAAATTGTCCATAACACTTTATTTGGAAGTCTTCCGCAATACTGATCTAGTTTTATATTTGTTGCCACCACCAAATGTGAGTAATGTATAATTTTTCTATGCGGTTCATAATCTTTGAATGCAGGTAGACCATTTTTCCTTGCTAGGTATTTTCGTACCCAAGTGCCAACAACCACAACTGGTCCTATTGGAAAATATGAAAACAATCATTATATAAGTTCTCAATTTTTTCTTAATGAGATGAAAAAATTGTTCTAAAATATTGTTTAAGGGGATCAAAAAAGTTATCAAAATTTTCTAAAGGCGATTTCTTAAGGGGATCATGGTACCTATTGGATAATGATAGCCATCATCATCTTCTTGAGGTGATATTAAATTATGATTACTCTCCACACAACAAGCCTACCAATATTTTGTTTGCTCTTCATTCCCCTCAGTTGCAACAACAACATACACATGTCCTGCAAACAAAAATTGATTTAATAACTTGTGCATATCAATATAAAAAAATTATTATTACAAAATAACTTAATAAATCAAAATTAAATGAAATAAATTGAATTAAGTTACCTTCTTGTACAAGGTTTGAAACATGGTCATATTCTTCAGATGCAAAAACTTGATCATTCTCTTCAATAGTTCTTTCATATTCATCATGTGCTTGTGAAGGTGTCAATGATCTTTGCTCCTACTGTTCAAACCATTATGTATTTTGACATGCTTCCTAATCTCCTGAGATGCAAAACTGGCAAAAAAATGCAAGCTCCCTTCTCCAGATAGTCCATGTGGTTTTTTTCGAACTCCTAAATGAATGCCATTTAATAGATCCACTAATTGTCTCACAGTCAACTCTAGGTACAATGTTATCTTCTTCAACTAGCCAAAAGAATCAATGAACTCTAGAGTACTGACTAGAACTAGGTGTAGATAATATTGTATTATAGCAATCGACAATCCCACGTGCATCTTTAAATTTTACTGCATCTTCAAATTTTAATTGTTCTCTAGCAATAATTCTTTTCACACACACACCAACTCCATCATGTTCTCCTTTACCATGCCCAACTTAAAAAAAACTTCATATATGTTGAACATTAAGTTCTTTGTGAATCCTACTTAACCAATAGAACATTCGAGAATTCTTGAATCGCCCCATACAATTATCTAACCATATGAGGTTTTCTTTCATATGGACACCTCTTTCTCTTAATTTTTTGTAAAATATACTAAAACATTGTTGAACAAACTCTAATGAGTGTAATCGGTTGTCACTCAAATAGAAATGATACTCCCTCAGAACTTTTCTATCATCCTTAGTGCTATTATTTGCATGTTTATAAACAATATGGACAAACATAGCTACTTGCACTGAATTATAATACTGTGATTGAATTTCCTTTTGCGGAGCTAGAGTATAATTTTCTACAAAATCAACCACTGAAAGTATAGTACCAATTGGAAATGTGTTTCTACATGCATTAAACTGGCCATCAAGCCATCAAGCATGTTGAGAGTGCATGATACATTTTGGTACTATCTTATTCTTAAATTCACTCATGAATGCATCCACACTAACTTTGTTTGTAACTAAATCACAACACTTTCTTATTTTTCCATATTTTAAAGAATAGTGAACATTCTTAAATATTTTAACTTCTACAAATTGTTGTCCAAAATCATTACCAACACTTTCATGCATACAAATTCATAAGAATGAAAGGTTTCCACAGTCAATGCATTGTCTAGAAATATAAGAACTTAAATAAAACAATTTACCATTAGATCTTTCACAAAACAAACTTGAAATTAACTCCATTATTGCTTCAGGTGGCATATTAATACCGCATTCCTATATAATCATGTTAGTATGCAAGGTACAACGTATATATCAAAAAATATCATATAAATAACTAAATTGAACATGCGTTTTACAACAACAAGATATTTGTTGCTTATTAATTTTTACATACCACATTTTACATTTTTCAAAAGACCTTTGACTTATTTTAAAATTACCGAGCAACACTAAATCACCACAATTTTTTTTATAAAATCCAGTTTGTGTTGTATCTAATAGGTGTTTTGGGTGAGGATCGTGAAGTTTGGACCCCGCCCTTAATTTTAAAACATCTCTAGCATTAGATGAAACCCTAGTATTATCATGCCAATATTTATCAATCAAAGATTTAATTTCAACATTCAATTTCATATCAGACCTCAGGATTCGACCACTGAAACTCCAACATTGGTTGATAGGATCATTTTCTATAATTATTCTTTTTTCCACTCTTAGCAATGTTTTAGGATTTTTTTTAAAACTCTACTAATATTTCTTACCATTATTTTATTCAAAGTTTCTTTATTAACTATAACAATTGTTATAGCTCTTCTTGCTGCATTTTTATCTTTAGATCGACTAGTTTTTCTAATTGATTGAATGGCACTAGCAACAGTATACATACCATGTTTTAACGATTGATCTTTTCTTTTTGGTTTAACAAAAAACCTAACCTTTTCATTAATTTCCTCATTTTTTGCATTCTCATCAATTGCATCATTAATTGACATTGAATTGTAATTTTTTTACGATAAAATAATTCATTGTATATTTTATTTGCATGTGTTCTTATTTTCATCCAAGAAATTTGACCAGGAAGATTATCAAAAACTCCACTTTCAATTTTTTTAAAAGTATTTTCATTAAATTCAACATCACATTCTAGATTTTCATCTTCATCTTCATTTTCATTTTCATTTTAATTTTCAACTTCAAAATGATTTACATTTTCATCTTCATTTTCATCAACAAAATGGTTTTCATTTCCATTTACATCAACAACACAGTTTTAATTTTCATTTAAATCAACAAAGCGGTTTTTGTTTTCATTTTCAATGAAAGGATTATTCTCAATTTCATTTTCAACAAAATGATCATTCTCACTATCATTTTCAACAAATTCTATAAAAGTTTCATCACTTTGAATATTATCAATGTCAACATCGTTAAGTCTAGCATCTTGTAAAATTTCTACATATGAGTTTACCATTTCACTAACATGTGGATTTGAAGATGTACCTACATTTGTGCATATTGAAACATTATCCACAGAATTGAAGCAGGGATTTGAATACATAGTAGGACTTGATTTTATAATCATATTATTCTCTAGATTGACTTCTTGCAAATTTGCTTCATCTACAACCATGGTCTCCTCTATGTTTTCATCTTCAATAATTATGGAATTGGATGCTCCCCCATCATTCATTGATTTAATTCTCATTCTTCTTTCTCTTTCTCTTTGTCTCTCCTTCTCTTTGTTTGCTTCAATATTTTCAGGAGTCAATTTCTTCCTCCTCTTATTACGACATTTCTTTCCCATGATTATAAAATTATCAAGCACAAATGAATGTAAATAGTGAAATTCTTCAAAAAAAATGATTCAAATTAGAAGTTCAAGACCTAAAAGGACTAAATTCTTCCTCGTGTGTTCCTCAAAACAAGTAGAAAACTAGCACAATTCCACTTTAAAACTAATTTTTGCATGCCTCCTTTGAAAAAATCAATTCATATTGCAAGTCGAAAATAATTATCAAAAAAGCAAGTCATTGATGAGCCAAGTTTTTGGCACATTTTGATCATGCTTTTATAAATACTTCTCTGTTTTTATTATGCTAAAACAAACATTCAGTCTAATTATGGGATAGTACATAAACCTTTTTCTGACTTAAATATGATGAGTATATTCTGATAGAAAGTCCCATGATTATTGTCTTTAATGTTTTATTAGTCTGATAAATACTTTATGCCTTTTGTGATCATAAAACCTTCCTATAGCCTCTACTACCAAAACTTCCTACAACCATATCCAAAAGAATGTTTTCCCTAGTTTAAATACTTAATGGATGAATAAATAAAAGTAATGGGTTGTCTTAAATGATGAATGTGTTGAGCTAACCTTCTTCCTCAAGAAAAGATGGCGAGATATTTTGCAGGAACCACGATTGGAGGAAGGAAATTCAATTTCCACTTGAAGAATGAAGACCAAATCCATGAAGACTGGTTCAACAACAAAAGATAAGGAGATAGTTTCAACTCATCCGCCATGCAGGGAGAGTGTTCCAAAAATCTAGGCCAGGCGTCTTGGAGTTGCATGAATCCAAGATGATGGTGCTTTAAGACTGTTAAACCGATTTGACTTAGCTCTTCCTTTGTTATTCATTCCCTTGCTTAAGTTAGTTAAACATAATAAATGCCTCTTGTTTTATAAGGGAAAGGTTGGTTAGTAGTTAGAATCAGTTTTTAATAAATAGCCCCTTCTCCTTCAGAGAATGAGTTGGAAGAAGTTGGTACTGTAACACATTTTTCAGTTTCAGAAATTCAGTTAAGAGTTTGTGCTATCTACTTGTTTGCATTGAATCAATAAAGCTTATGAAGTTTTTCACCTAATCTGTTGCTTACTTTTGGCATTACCTAAGGGGGCCCACTTAGGGAACTATCCATACTTTTATTCTGCAAGATAGAATAGCTGTATTTTCTTTCATAGAAATTAAGGTGACTGTTCCTCCAGCTGTCAAAAAAATAGAGCTGTCAACTATTCCTGTAGCCACTAGGCGCAGAGTATTTTTATCTTTCAAGTTTTTATTTCCAAGCAAGTTATCTAGTAAAGTTGTTTCCAGTAATTTAAATTTCAATATGAAGCATTTTAGGAATCATGTATGTATGGAAGGGTGATTAGTGCATATATTGTGCTGACCCATTTCAAGTTTACGTCCCTAGGTTGATGATTAAATGAGGTTCTTTAGTGGGTTATGACTACCTATTGTGATGTTCAATCCCTGAGTAGAGCAACTTATGTTCCTTGTTATTAAGCTAATTAAAGAAGACTACATTTTTGGCACTGTTGTCGAGGATGGTGCCAAACTAAGGACCTATTACAAGCATGCTAGTAAGAGTTTAAGATTTCATTCTTAGTATTTTTAGTTTAGAATTCCACATTCCGGCATCTCCATAAGTTAGTTCACTTTTGCTATATGCATAGAATCAGGGACCAATTTGGAAGATTCCTTCTTGGGAGCATAGATATTGAAGAAATTGAACCAAACCTATTCCAAGATGCCCCATATCTAGATGATGGCCAAGACTTAGTTACCTCATCTTCTTCCTCTGAACTAAGCTTTAACCTATCTGAAGAGACAGAATCAAATAATTCCCAACCAAGAATGGAACATCCTATTTTTCCATTCCCAATCCCTAACTTGCATGACAATAATAACCTCAAGAACATCCTTGCCTCAATACTGCCAAAGTTCTATGGGCTTATTACTGAGGATCCTCATACCTTCTTGTTTGAATTTGACATCCTTTGCAGAAGCTATGACTATACAACCTCAGCACACAAGCTGAAATTGTTTCCTTCTACTCTAAACGAGGTGGCCTTGAGATGGTTCATGGGATTGGGAGCTAATGTAGCTAACACTTGGGATGAAATGAAGACGCTGTTCTTGGGAAAATATAAAGAATGTTGTAGAGGAAATGACATGAGAGGAGATGACATCTTCAAAATGTCACAAAAGGAGGATGAAACCTTGGAGGATTTTTGTGTCAAGGTTCTTGTGTAGTGTGCAGAAGAATACTAATCATGAGATGAATGAGGAATCTCAAAAACTTCTCTTCTTGAGAGGATTTAATGATACTTGCATGGAGGCCCTTGACCTCATGCCAGGAGGTGATGTCACCCAAAGCAATTGGGATGATATCAAGAAAATTTGTCTCAATTACTCTAGAGCAGTTGTAAAGAAGGGAAGGGAGTTTAGACCCTCTTCTATAAAAGGAAGTGGCTCTGGAGTATCTAAAGGGGAGATTACTAATCTTTTGTCTGACTTCAAGCAGGATATCATCAATGATGTAGCCACTCAACTAGATACGATGTAGGCTAAAAGGAAGAAAGAAGAAGCTGAGGCAGTGTTAGCTAAATATTTCCCCCACTACCGACAAAGGAAGAAAGATTGTCGATGCAAAGTAGTGGCTAATTTGGAGGTGCAGCATCTCGCTACTGAGTTCAAAACCATTGAAGGAGAGGAGGAAGTGTTTTTTGTTGCTCAGCACAGGCCATGG
>CM021106.1:51194128-51231409 GCA_007115665.2 Sequoiadendron giganteum
CCCCATTCCATTCCATCACTTCATCCACAATCCGTACCCACTCCCTCTCTTCCACATCATCCACCTGTCATTCCCATATCATCCACGCTACTCCATGTCACATATTGCAATGAAGAAGGAGGTCACATCAGATAATTACAGTGATTCTCTCCAGGTACGCTCCACTTCACTTTAAGATTGTCTAAGTTACTTTATTTATTGCATTTAATTTAGTATTAATTAGCGCAAACAAAATTCCTATATGGTTGCCATTTCCTTCGGCTCGTCCGCATGATTGAGCACGCTTCTTTATGATATAACTTTCACCACATCACTGCCAAAGGCTTGTCCCATCTGTTGTCACACACTCCCAATATTTGGAAACTGTAATTACTAATCAAACAATCTTTCCTTCCTGCAATAATGAACCTAAATGTTTTCTGATTATTCATGATTACTCTCTCCCTCCAGAATATTGCATGATTATATTGTTTTCCCTATTTTTCTGTAACTTTTGAAAATTAGTTCAAATGTTTCGGTTGAGGGGAAGGGAAAAGTACTAAAGAATTGCAAAAGATTCAATAGTTGGGATACAGGAAGTTCAATAAAAAATACAGGTGAGGAAAAGCTAAGGAAATGGGAGGTCAGCCGATTTGGCATGAACCTACAGACCATAACATCCTGTTACAAGACATGTTGCATGTGCCACTATTCAAACAATATGGGTGGCTCAATTACTTCCTGAAGCTCATGACTTTCAATACAAACATTGCAGAGGAATTTATGAGGACATTTCAGGATGGGGAAGAAAAAGTTAAGGGCATAACAGTCAATGCATCAATTGATAGAATTGCTGAGATTACGCGGTTACCTCAGGTCAGAGGACCATTTCCTATAGGAAGAGATTCAAAAAGCACCAGGGCTGAGTTCACTCGGCCAAATGATCCTCCTCTATAAGTGGATAAGCAAGGTGTGCAAAGAATGAGTTTTCCACAGGAGTGGGTGTCACAGGCAGGATACATCATCAAATACATAGCCTGTGAAGGTAGGTTTTCAATCTTACATTCTCATCATTTTAAACTCTTTTCTCATTTAGGCCATGGACTATTGATGAATGTTCTCGATTTCCTTTATAACTTGCTATCCAATAGTGCTACTGAATTTAGAAAGGGAAGGGTTAACTCTGTATCTCACCATTGTCTTATTAAGTTGCTTGTTGAAAAATCCATTCATGACGCATCAGGGATGACCTAGGAGGAATTCACTGTCCAATTCAACCCTAAAATTCAAAATGTAGGACCTAGGGGTGAACCTCTTACCTTTAAGCAATGCACCTCCCAATCTATAGGCCAGACCTCTACTGCTAGGTTCCCTCCTCAGGAATCATCCAACACATAGGATGGTGTTCCTCTTTCTGAAAGAACTCCCAAATAGCCAACACAAGGTTCTAATAAAATTCCTGAGCCATCTCCCAAGGATAGGAAAGGAAAGTCACCTATTGTAGCAACCCTTGAGCCTGTAAAAAGGAAGCCAAAGGGAGAATTTTCTATTCCTACGACAAAACCTTCCAAAAGGCACAAAATAGTTCCTCCTTCCATAAGAAGAAGCTCTAGGCTCCAAAACCAGGCGACCCGCCAATCATGTAATACTACTCCTGCCACACCACATTCAGATCCTTCCAGTCCTGAACTGAGAAATGAGGAACCTGTTATCAAGGAGATTGTGAGTACACCTAAAAGGGTGGCCTGGATGAGTTGGCTACAATTGCAGAGCAGCTATAGGAAGGTATGAAATGTGATAAGAAGAAGGAAGAACTAGTTGTGTTTCCAACCGAAGAAGAGAATTTATAGGAAGGTCAGCAACATGATGGTGATTTGGGATAGGATAACCCTGAAGAATCACATAATGCGGAAGTAATTGAAGAAGAAGAACAAGAAAAGGAGGATGTACTTGAAGAAGTATAGGAGACACCTGTAGTATGCTATAGTCATAGACCACCACTCCATGTCACAAAATTTGTTGCAGGAATGGTATGTTTTGAAGACCTTCAGCAACAACAGACTGCTTCTGCACTGGAAATTGAGAGACTACAAAGGATAATCTAGAACAAGAATCTGGAAATTGTTAACTTGAATGATACTCTCAATCAGGTAGTAGAGCTTGTTCCATAGCTAATGCAATGTCGAGCACCCTCACCCGTCTACGCAATGTATCTCCAAGAGCTGTATTTTAACTTCCAACTAATTAGAGTCTGGAAAGGTAAGAATCCTTCTTTAAATACCACTGAGGAGTTTTATGAAGCATACAGGGACTCACCTTTGCATATCAAGAACCTCCTATGTGAGTTTTATCTGCACAATTTGGTTGTATCCCAGGATAAAGAATGGAATCCCCTATGTTATGTTGGTGATATTCATATCAGCGCTTTAATCTCCTGGATCACCAATGAAATAAGTAGAGGGGAACAATTTAATAGCCATATGCATGATACAGTAAATACACCATTTTCTGTGAGAAATGAATCTAGAAATGGGATGGGTATTTACTTTGACTGGAAGAAATTGTGGAGGGATGAAAGAGCCAGGCCATGGATTGAGCCTCTAAGACAAGAGGTATTTTCTCAATATTCCCAAATCATAAACAGTGATTTCAATGCTACAACCTTGCACATTCAGAACAAATGGGAGCATCTTTCATTTCAATTGAAGAAAGCAAAACCACATACTCCCAACACCTTGTATGTAGCAACCAGAAGGGCAGAGAGGTACATGAGGAACGCTAGAACAAAGAAGGAGAATTGGTTGCCATTGGTTATGCAGGCACCTATTCTTCTATGGCCATTATTGCCTATATAGGGGGACAACAACACTTATAACAATAGTTCTAAAGATAATAGATGGCAAAGGTTGGAGGCAATGAGAGCTCACTTCTAGAGTTTTTAGAACAGCGAATGTGGGCAGCAACTGAGTGCAGATCTAATAGAGTTTTCCATAAGAAGGAATGCTATACTTGTTGAAGGGTCCAGCAAGTAGTTGGTTCAGGGGAGTGATGAGAAAAGTTTTTGGCACATTTTGATCATGCTTTTATAAATACTTCTCTATTTTTATTATGCTAAAACAAACATTCAGTCTGATTATGGGATAGTACATAAACCTTTTTATGACTTAAATATGATGAGTATAATCTAATAAAAAGTCCCATGATTATTGTCTTTAATGTTTTATTAGTCTAATACATACTTTATGGATTTTGTGATCATAAAACCTTCATGCTGCCTCTACTACCAAAACTTCCTATAGCCATATCCGAAACAATATTTGCCCTAGTTTAAATACTTAATGGATGAATAAATAAAAGTAATGGATTGTTTTAAATGATGAACGTGTTGAGCTAACCTTCTTCCTCAGGAAAAGATGGAAAGATATTTTGTAGGAACCACGATTGGAGGAAGGAAATTCAATTTCCACTTGAAGAATGAAGACCAAATCCATGAAGACTAGCTCAACAGAAAAAGATAAAGAGACAATTTTAACTCATCTGCCATGCAGGGAGAGTGTTCTAGAAATATAGGATGATGGTGCTTTAAGACTGTTAAACCGATTTGACTTAGCTCTTCCATTATCATTCATTCCCTTGCTTAAGTTAGTTAAATGTAATAAATTTCTCCTATTTTATAAGGGAAAGTTTGCTTAGTAGTTAGAATCATTTTTTAATAAATAGCCCCTTCTCCTTCAAAGAATGGGCTGGAAGAAGTTGGTACTGTAACACATTTTTCAGTTTCACAAATTCAGTCAAGAGTTTGTGCTATGTACTTGTTTGCATTGAATCAATAAAGCTTATGAAGTTTTTCACCTAATCTGTTGCTTACTTTTGGCATTACCTAAGGGGTCCCACTTAGGGAACTATCCATACTTTTATTCTGCAAGATAGAATAGTTGTATTTTTCTTTCGTAGAAGTTAAGGTGACTATTCCTCTAGCTGACAGAAAAATAGAGTTGTCAATTGTTCCTACAGCCACTAGGCGCAGAGTAGTTTTATCTTTCAAGTTTTTATTTCCAAGCAAGTTATCCAGTAAAGTTGTTTCCAATAATTTAAATTTCAGTACGAAGCATTTTAGGAATCATGTATGTCTGGAAGGGTGATTAGTGCATATATTGTGCTGACCCAATTCACGTTTACGTCCCTTAGTTGATGATTAAATGAGATTCTTTAGTGGGTTATGACTGCTAGTTGTGATGTTCAATCCCTTAGTAGAGCAACTTATGTTCCTAGTTATTAAGCTGATTAAAGAACACTATAGTTATCACCTGTAAAAAAAATCTCAATGAAAAAAATAGACCAATTTTACTCTTCTCGGCCGTACATGTGAAGTTGCAGACTTCACAGTAAAATTTGACAATAATTCAAAATAACACAGTTGAAGAGAAATGGGATCCCGATTATAAATCAGGATCCTATTTTTTTTAATTTCAAATTTTTTAGCCTTGTGGTCAGAGTTTTGCTTTAGACTTTGGTTTGGGAAAAGCATTGGGAGTCCAAACCTAGTTCTTCAACTTGGTTTGACCTGCAAGTTGAAGGTTATAACAATGTTAGGGAAAAATATTGAGTTTGGACATATGGCTAACGACCCTTTTTTGCAGAATTATTTAATGAAATTAAAACCCATTTTAGATGAGACAATGCAAATTTCAAATATGTAATTGTTTTTACAATTGGATTATTTTTTCTATTTTTTAATTATTTTTTGAAAAAATTGGTCCATAAACTTTAAATATCAGTGTTTTTTACTATTTTAATAACTTTTGATCAACATAAAATTTTGACAAATGGATTGCACAAGGGAAAAATTCAGACAATTCTTTTCAATTTTTAAAAAAAATGCAAAAAATGATAAATCTAGGTCATCTTATGTGTTTCGTGCATGACAATTTTTCTAAATGTCAAATATGCCTGATAAAAAATTAACAAAAAACCAAATATTCAATAAAAAATTCAAAAAAATCCACGGCATGCTTTAGCGATTCATAAGTCTTTTCCCAAAAGGATTTAGAAAAATATGATAATTTAAGTCAAAATATGGATGTCGTACATGTGCATAATATGGTAAAAAAAAAGACTTTTAAATAGTGGTTTTTACAAATTCCTATTGAAACTCAATTTGTACAATGTGGGTATTGAAATGAATTACAAATTTGGAAACTAGACTTCGAGTACTACATTTTATGATTGCTAACTTGTTTGAAGATTTCATCTCTAAGTGCTTCAAATTTTAATGTCAAAAGTGTCAAACTCTGAAAATCAAGGAAAACACTTCCACTTTTTGGCCAAAAAGTGGACTCAACTTCTTGCCAGCACTCGGAGTCCAATAAACAGTTATGCAAATTCTTTCCAAAAATCTTTAAACTTAAAAGAAAAGGTAGGGTACTAGTCTTACCTTTATAAATGGATGCATTCATCTCTTTCACTAGAGTCACTTTACCTTTTCCCTTTAAGCGGTCTACCTCCTCCAGAGCCTTCAATACCACTTCACATTGAGTCGAGCACCACTTCATAATGACAAAAGAATGATAATGATGTCTTCTATCTCTGTAGTTTTGTAATAAAATCAAATTATGAATCATTCCTCACTTGATGTTTAGGAAAAGGAGGCAGATTGCCTCTATTATGAGGGTCAAAAGGTCCCTTTGGTGGCGGTGGGTTATTATCTACATTTTGGTTAGGTGGGACCATGTTGTTTGGGGGTGCATATGTAGTAAATGGGCCATTGTTCTGATTTCTCAGGAAGTGACCAACTTTGGACTGGAAGGCTTGGGCATCATACACATCCTCCTCTGGCTTATTATCTCCTAGCATGGGAAATTGGTATTTCTCTTCAGTAGTCTCAAAATTCATACCAGTACTTACTAGCCCATTATCCTGATTGGAATTTCCTGCTAGAGGATGGGAATCAACTTGTGCAATCTTTACCATTTTCTCCATTCCTGGGCAATTAACCTCTGAATGTGCTGCAGTATCCTGTAGCCTACACCAGTTAGCCATGAAATTAAGGTCAACCACATTATCATTATGTGATCTATCCTCACCTAATTGATAATTATGGGAAACTCCCCCATTGTTAGGTCCAGTATTCCACTGCCTATTGTTTTTTTTGGACCTTTGGTTATTTCCTTTGTTCTAATTTTGGTAATTTTGATTAGAGGAGTTCTAATTTTGGAAGTTCTGGTTGGTGTTCTAATTCACATTCTGATTGGATTAATTCCCCTAGTTTTTGTAACCTCCCTAGTTTTGATAATTCTGGTTTTGGTTGTGGGGAGGGTTATGCCTAAGCTATGCCATATCATTAGACATTTGAGAGAGTCTTTTTTAGAGTTTCTACCTCATTGGTCAGTTGAATAGTTTGTTCATTTTGCACACTTTGCACTATGGATGGGGAATGAACATGCGTTGATTCTCCCACTTGTTGTTGGTGATTTTGAGCTTGTTGGGAAGAATCGTCCATGCCACTACCGAAAGAGGGCATGGTAGGTGGGGCTTGCAACTCAAACATAGGTCCATATTGGGAGTAAGACATCCCTAGGACCGTATTGAACAATGGTGGGTTAGGCATCTGATAATCCATGGGAGGGAGATTTGTTCCTAAACTTCTTGATTGCAGACTTATCTGTTGTTGCAATTTCATGGCTAGATGTTAAATTTAGAAAAAGAGTCAATCTCATTGATAGCATAGATTCTTTGCAAGAATAAGAAAATCAAGGGATCAACAACTCTTAAATATGCCTGAAAGGCAATATTCTCAGCCACTAAGTAAGGACCTTGTAGCTTGTGAAACATCCTTTAGAATCTAGTGTTAAATAGAGGTAATGGCTCATGATGTTCTTTTCTTATGGTGGTAAACTGATGATACATGATGGTAGGGTCTACATAGACCCAAAAATTATTAATGAATTCATTTTCTAAATCTGTCCATCCCAGAATAGATGCCTAGGGAAGATTTAAGTACCAATTATATGCCATGTCCCCTAAACAATAAGGAAACAATCTACATACCACATCCTGATGAGCCACTTGAGCACAAGGTACAAGCATCCTTGAATGCTTGTATACGCTCCTCAATAATTCTTCATTCCCCATGCATGTACTTGAGACAAAACCTTTATGGATTCTTCGTTAGATCATGGATTCCCCTTGGAATAGTCCCTAGCGGAGAGGGGTTATTCACAAGTAAGCCATGGGTAGGATTGGTTGAGCAGGTGGTGGTGATATAGGTTAGACTAGTGGTGACATTGGTCTAATGGGTGGTTGTGATATAGGTCAAACTAGTGGTGACACTGGCCTAACCGGTGGTGGTGATAGTTGGACTGGGGATGGTGTATGTGGATTTGGTTGAAATCCAGGTGGTGGCAATGGTGGGATCAAAATTGTATGTGCATGGGGTCTAGGTCTAATCGGGGTTTGGAGTTCTAGTAATGGTTTAGAGTCACTAGAGGATCTCATAATCCTTTCATACTTTTTCGATGAGAATGACCCAATTCGAGCCAACTTTTTCCTTCAAGGCCCTCCTTCTAGCACTAGATCTATTAATGGTGAAAATGACACAAACAATGTTTAAATAAAATATTTCTACTCTATTTCTCCTGAAAAATAAAGACAACATATAGTAGTCTAACCCCCAAGGTCTTGGTAGTTAGTTCTCAACTATCTGGTGTGACTCAATTGGTCCATGCAACTATAATGTTCAAGGGGCCTTTGCTGGTAATAAGGAATGTAAGAAACATGGATTCATAAATCTATACTTCACAATAGGGGGGTTTAAATAAACATAAAAATATATATCAGTGCATACATCAGTGAAACATGAATAGAAATTATCTACTATCCAGACATATACTTTCAACAACGAATGTCCCTTCAATAGATCAAGAAAACCATAACATGATGCAATTTACAAAACAATCCATACTATTGCATGCATCTATGGTGCTTGGTTTAACCATCACAATCACACATCATAATAATTTTATGATTCAAAAAAGAACAAACTCTCATTTGTTGCTAAAATCATAGATCAATAGACATTCAAAAATTCAATCCATAGATTATTTAATGAAATAGCCTTTGAAATATGGTTCCTTCTATTGATTCTCATCAAATAAGAAACTTTTATGTTTCAAAAAACTCACTGGCATATAGATATATTATGATTCATTAACCCCATCCAGTAAAACTCAATTTCAATGTAATACTATGTAAAAAACATACTTTTATTCAACTATAACTAATAATAACAAATTATCTTTGCAAAGCTATGAAATTCCTAACTCCTACTATTAGGTGGCCAATTCTATTTTCATTAGCCGACCCTTACAATATGGTACCCCAAAATTATATATAGACATACAAAGCATAAAATCCTCTCAATCAAAATGGAGATCCATAATTTTACAAACTAAAACTTTCTTGGAAACTCAGACTGGTTGATATCCAATTCCAACATTGATCATCTTGTAAAAGAAAAGAGAATAAAAGAAAAGGGAAAAGAAATTCAGGCACCAAAAAGACTGCCACTCATCCTTGCATAGTTTGATCCATAGTATATTCATCATAACTAGAGCAAACATGTTGAAGAATATCTATATCAGGCCCATCAATCTAGTTGTCCTTCAATTTGATTCTCTTTAACTCCGTAGTAGCAAACTCTTTCATGTCCTTCAATTTTTTCAATTCCCTTCTTGCATCCTTTACTTCTTCCCTGATATCCATCAATCTATCTAATAGTAGATCTTCTCCATTATCTTCCTTTTGCATAATCTCTTGAAATCTACTACCCCCATTTCTCTTTTAACTGACTTACATGAAGACCCTCCTTGACCAGTATATCAAACTTAACTAATATAGCTACAACAACTTTTATTTCATCAAGTTATCCATTCAAGTCCTTACTAGCATCCTGAACTTCATTCCTATGCTTATATATAAAATCATATCTAAGTCGGATTATACTAAAGGCCTTTTCCAAGAAATGTGCATTGTCTTCCTCATGGATTGACTGCTCAACAAGAGTGGACCTTGGAAATTTATTGATATATTTTATCTTTTGGACATATCCCCTATATTCTTCCTCTTGTTATTCCAATGTTTCGTTATGGTGTTTCATTTCCTCTATTAACTCTAATGCTTCCTCATGGATTTCAAAACTGCTTCCTAGCACCTCACCTACCTCTTGGTTAAGCTTATACATCCATCTATCCATCATCCTAGCCTTATTATTTACATGCATCAAATCATCCACCTCTCTTTTGCTGAGAAAAACTGGTGTTTCTAAGCCAAAAGTCTACTATGATCTAGGAGCAGAAACATCCTTCAAAAAGGTGTGCAGCTCATGCAATTGAAATTTGAGCTCATCTTTTCTTTGCTTGTCCTTTATCATCCTTCACTTGGTGGATGATGCTACAACATCAATCAGGTTCATCTACTGATTTCTTGTAGGCCTTCCCAAATTGACAGTGCCTAGTTTTTAATTAGTGACCTACATATCTACCATATCTTTATCCACTACTAGTATTGCACATTCTGTAATAATTTCCCCTGCCTCAGTTAGCCTTGTGGAATGAAAAATCCTAGCCTTCTTCATGGGTCTCTCTTTTTCAATTTCTTTCATCATGTCATCCCAATTACAAGTGTTGTGGTTGATCTATTAGTTTCTTTTGAAGATCAAGCTTCAACCAAGTAGGATCTCTCAGAGTAGTAGCCATTACAATAGAAGAGGAGGCAGCAGTTGTAGAGGATAGTGGTTGTATTATATTAACCCTAGGTTGAAAATCAACCTCTTGTACATTTTTTTGTTCTTCCTATACATTCTCTTTCACAAGTTTTTCAGCTTCTTCCTTATCTTTTTTGTCTTGTATCCTCTTATCCTATTGTTCCCTTTTCAACCTATCTTCCTTCAACCTCTTCTCCTCAAGTAGTTTATTTCTTTCTTCTTCCAAAACCTTTAGTCTATCTGAAGCTTCCTTCTCTTTTTGATGTTGCATAATGAGCTCCTAAACTTCTTTTTCCTTTTGTAGGTGCTCTGCTTCCTCCCTCTTCTTGGAGGCCTCTTCAATTATTTTGAATTTGGCCTCAAGGACCTCTCTTTATCTTCTTTCATTCTTCATTTCTTCCTCTAGCTCATGTATATTTTGCACTATCTCCATCTTGTCATTTTATTCTTTTGTCTGGATCTCATTTTCCCTTTGCTACTATTGCTTGATTACTTCATCAACTCTCTACTTGGCATGCAACTATTGTTCTTGAAGCATTGCATCAACTTGTGCTTTAGCATCTATTTCATTTTTATTTTCTATAGCTTGAGCATTTTCCTTTGCATCAAAATATTTATTTACTTCTTCAAACAATGCCCACTGGTCCTCCTTTGTTAACACATGCTCAATTTTCTCTGGAGGAATCTCTTCCTATGTATCCTTTTCTGATAAAGTCTCACCAGAATCTGTTTGAATATTATGAACCTCCATTTCTACTTCCTTTCCCTTCAAGGTTTCAGCTATATCATGGAGAGTCCCCTTAGGCATCTCTCCACCTTGTTGCTCTATAGGAGGGACTTGAGTAGATGATTCACCCATCACTGATGCTAAAGCCATAGGTACTATTGGGACATCCTCCTCATGTGTCCCAAGAAAATCTTGGGTAAGAGATTCAAGCTCAAAATCCTCAACATCAAGATGAAATAATTCCAAGGGTTCCTCAAGAGGAATTTTCCTCTTGGTTCTCTTATACTCTTTCCTTCTTTTAGAAGCTAGATCCCTAGGAGCTTTGGCTTTAAGGACAACCCATTAGATACTCTTATCCAAGACTAGTCTTCCTATTTATTTGATGTCATTTGTATCCTAAACATCCCAATCCACTGGGTCCAAAATCTTAGTACCTATATTCAGTTCCTCAAATGGAGGATCCAAAACTACCCCATCATATGTTAGTGTATCAAGAACATCAACCTTCACCCCAAACTCCACCATAAGTGAGAAAAAAAACCTTTCATAAGTTCTCTTCCTAAGGTCATATTCATCTTGGAGATCACTCCAAAAATCCTCCAGCAGGTTTCTACCAAAAACTGAAGCAAGAAAATAATTCATATTTTTCTTCAAATCAAAGTGCTTTCGGGTAGTATATAGGCCCAATTTCATATGTATCAATTCACTAAAAACCACCATAGCTCCCACAAGGTGTAGGCAGCTGTACTCACCCAATGTCATGGGGAACTTGTGACAACTTGGTTTATGTTCTATTTCAAACCTGGAAGTGACCCCCAAATCTTGGTAAACAAACTCCATTCAGACTATTCTATTGTTGAAACACTTGGGGAGCAAGTGAGGATGACCCTCAAACCTGACTGCCCTGAAATAAGTAAATTTGGGGTATTGGATATACCAAAACCCTCATTCTATAATCAATTTCATGTTCTCCTAGCTTCGTCTATACCTTACATCTCCATTAAGTTGGTTAATAACCACATACAAAAATGCATCATTAACTCTTCTAAAATGTAACTTAGAAATTTGAAAGGATAGCTGGTCATAATGGTTCCACACTTTCTTTTTCCCATCAGCTTCTCCCAATAGTCCTATTGTGTTTAATCCTAAAAAGATGCCTCCCCTTGTTACTGCATAGACAACATAAGAGGTCATAAAGAAGCTCTTAGTTTCCCTTACTCTAATCAGCTGATCATGTATGTTATCAGAGATAATCATAGGCCAATCAAACTATTGTCTGCCACCCAAGATTGTCTAAATGAATGGAAACATCCATTCCTTAAAATGAAAGGCATCCCTATTTCCAAAGACTCTAGACAACATCATTATAATATATGCTACCTCTTTGTAGAATTCATCCCTTTTTGCCTGATTTGAGAGCTTTGTTAGGGACTTCTTCTCCATTCTTAACCATTTTTTGTTTAAGTGAGCCTTATTGGTCTCCTTGTGATTGCTATACATCTCTAAAGATTTTTCCTCATTAAGTTGTGCAAGATCATTTGGATTAGGAAAACTAAACATAAATTGAAACATTTGAGGAGTCAAGTCTATGATCACATTATCTTGTGAATCTACACATTGTCTGGTGGCAGGATTGTAAGCTCTGGCTGCTGTCATTATCAGTTCATGACATTGAATTGATAGAGGAAACACAGTGATGTGAGCCAAACCGAACTCAAATATCCTTTCAGTTCTCCATACCACCTCCTCAGCAAATGTCTCTGAGTACAACTACTCATAATTAAATGGACCCAAATTTGTGTTAGTTATATTCGACCAATCAGATTCCACCTTGCTAGCAGTGATAGTAGGACCTTGATGATTATACCTCAAGGTATAAGGGAATTGTTTTGGTTTAACCTTCTTAGGCCTAGTTGTTTCCTTCGAAGTTTATGGAGGTTGAATCCTTTGAGAAGCCTCTCTTGATGGTCCTGACATCCTTTAGCTTCCTGCAACAAAACCTTAAATTAGATCTATAATAAGTGTAAAAAAAACATGATTAGAGGTCCTACCCTTCCATACATACCTGAGGCGAAACCAAGCAAAAAACATCCTAAAAATTATCTCTTAAAAAAACTGTTAGGATTGAGACCGAAATATGCATTGACCTTGTAATAATAATATGGCAGGACCGGAGTCAGATTTGTGATGGTATCCGGAATCAAAATCAGAACAAGAACCGATTTGGTTCCATGAAGAATTTCCAATTTTATGTTCAGTTTCAGTTTTGGTTCTGACTGAGTTACCAACATTTTGGAAGCTTGTTTCTTACTGCAAGAGGAGTCAGAGATGGGATGAAAAAATTAATCGATACTTATTTAAAAAAAAGGTTCAAGATCAAAATCGATCGCGATCTCGATTCCACTCAAAATAATTATGACATCATAAGTAATTTTAACAAGATGAAAAATAACATCATAATTTAAAGACAAGGTCATATGAAAATGAAAGGGGCTTAAAATAATCTATATGAGATCATCCCCATATGACCGAGAGAAACTATAATAACTAGGGCATTATGTTCAATATAAACAAAAACGCACAAAACCCCTAATTTACAAACCCTTGACTTTAAACAATTAGGGAAAAACATTAACCCCATTCAAACTAATCAGATTGACTCATAACATAACTTCTAAGAAAAATCATAAATCAACAAACCCTACCAACATAAAGAAGGAACCAATTATATCGTTAAAAACCTAGGGTATCATGGTACGGTCACGATTAAAACATGAAAACAACAATGACAAAACAAACTAACGAGAAACCAAAACAAAAGGAAAGAAAAACGAAAATGAGAAAACAAAACAAAAAAAAAGAAAAATGAACTCACAAGAAAAACAAGAGTTGTGAATTCATGAGAAACCAACGACTGAACAAAATGACATGCAAACCAAATGAAAGAGAAGAACATAAACCCTAGCTCCAAACAAAAACAAATAGGTTAGCCCTCTAATGTGATTCTGCATGTAATTCTCTCCCTTTCGATCAAATCACACACCCAAATGCTCCATTCTAGCTCTGGTTCACCCTTAATCTTTTAAAGAATTTTGAATGCATCAATTAATCCTTAACTGAGGTTAAAATTGTAGCTTCATACATGCATGGCACCTATAATCAATGCCATAAATGCGGTAAATCGGATTCAAAATGACAAAGGTAACTAGCACATTACTATTGTACGACTTCAATAAAGTCAAACAATAAAACAGCGAGAGTAGAATTATAGTGGGAACTGAATTAGAAACTTTGTCCAAGTTTGAATCCGGTTCCAATTTCGGCTCCGGTTCCAACAAAAGAAAAGAAAGCGAAACAAAAGTCAAAATAAAAAAACAAAGACTGAGATGAGAAAACCCAACACAAAATCCTAATTCTAAACAAACAGACCAAATGGGAGAGGCGAAGGGGGAATGAACCTTTATTTTGAAACCATGAATAACTTTAGACTTAACTTCCATTCTGGCTCTAGCTCCGACAAAGAAAAACCCTAAAAGACCACAAAAAGACCATCAGGATAGGGATCAGAATGAAATATTTGAAACAAGTTTCAAAACCCGATTTAGTTCTACTTCTGATTCCAACAGAACAAACAAAAGAAAAACAAAGTGTTGGAAAATAATAAATCCAAACTTTAGTTGAAAAACAAACAAGGATAAAAACAAAAAGGGGACCCATTTTGACCAAGGCAAAAGATGGGGTGGTTATGCAAGGCATAACACTACTTTCAATTGACCACCTCCTATGACATAGCCTAAGTACACTAAGGATGGCTTAGCAAATTCAAATTTAGACATCTTTACAAAGATTTTTTCCTTTTTCAATACATCAAAAAAAAAATTTACATGATTTACATGATCTTCGCAATTTCGACTGAATACAAGAATATCATCTAAATACACTATGAAAAAACAAATAATAAAAGTATGAAAGACATCATTCATGACTCTCATAAATGTATTTGATGCATTGCAAAGCCCAAAGGGCATGACCAACCACTCAAATAGTCCTTGTTTTGTCTTAAATTCAGTTTTCCAAATGTCATCTTCTATAATTCTTATCTGATGATATCTGCTAGGCAAGTCTAACTTAGAGAAATAAATTGCATGTTTTAGCTGATCAAGTAACTCATCAATACGGGGAAGAGGATACCTATTCTTTACCGTTATCTTGTTCAGGGCCCGATAGTTGATGCACATTCTCCAAGACCCATCCTTCTTTGGAACCAACACAATTGGATAACCACAAGGAGATGTACTAGGATGTATGACTCCTTTTTCCACCAACTCTTGAGCTTTCTTTTTCATTTCCTCAATTTGCAAAACTGACAAATAGTACATGTTGATGTTTGGAAGAGGCACATCCTATTGTAAATGAATTTCATGTTGTATCTCTCTCCTAGGTGGCAACCCCTTTGGTTCCTAAAATAAGTCTTCATAAGTAGGAATTATTTTGACCATCCTAGTTTTACGCTTAGGATCACACCCCTTAAATGATTCATATTTTTCATCCTCTTGATATTTTATGAGAATTAATACAAATTTATTATTGGAATTGATCAACCTTTCAATTTGACCATCTTTGACTAGTGCAAGATTAGTCTTAATTTTGTGTGCACGTGCAATGTATTCTATCCCATCCTTACAAAGATGATACTTATTCTCCCCCTATAGAAGATTGGTTTTTTTTCATATAGATAAGGACTCCCTAACACAAGCCCAAAAATATCCAAAGGGACAACATCTACTTCTACCTCATCAAAAATTTTTGCAGTGATAGAAATTTTTAGTTTACATTGTTTCGTTACTTGTAGTTGAGCATCATTGAAAACCCATCCAAGTGGATATGGCTTTGGATGGGCTGTTTTAGTTAAATGGATTTAATTTACCACCTCTTCAGATATTAAGTTGACTTGAGAACCCATATCAAACAGTGTGTCAATCTTAGTGTTCTTAGATACAACTCAAATATGAAAGGGTTCTTTCAGTTGTTTATCAACTTTAGGAGGAGTGGATAATTTACTTGTACTTGCAATACATGCACTTGCATTAGAAATACTTGTATTAACAGAGAGATTTATACTTTTATTTTTACCTTGGATCCCGGAAGCAACAATCTTTGTCTCATCTTCAGAGTCAGATCCAAGATCCTGTTGAATCATTGCAATAGTCTTTTGCTTGCCTTTATTTCCTTCATATCTTTTCGGCCTTAGTTTGAAGTGCAACTTCCAACACTTGAATCATCATGAACATATTTCTTACAATGGGAGCATGTGGGCTTATCACCCTCATTCTTAACTGTAGCTATCTTTTTCCCTTTCCCTTTATCTTTGTCTTTACCTTTACCATTAAAATTCCCCTCAAAACTAGATGGTTTATTTGAAAAATTATCACTGAAAGTGCTCTTACCCCTTGACTCTAAATGAGTGGCTTGGATTGACACTTCATCCAAATTACTAGGACTCAATGTTAGAATGGTATGTCTTAGGTAAGAATGCAACCCACCTATCTAATTAAGTAATGTATCCTGAGTATACAAAGGAACACTTAAAACAATATCTCATTTTCTAAACTCATGGGTGTAATCTTGGACAGACTAACCCTTACCTTGCCTAAAGGTTTTCCAATTCATTTTTAATTGTTGCATATAACTTAAAGGATAAAATTAATTTTTAAGGGCAGCAACAAATTCCATCCAAGTCATATTAACCTTACCATGGTGAGAAATTTCCTCCCGAGTTCTACTCTCTCACCAAGTGAGAGTTGTACCTCCCACATAGAGAGTGGCTAATTGGATCATAGAATCATCTTTTTTTAGGCCTTGAATCCTACAATACACTTCTACCTGTTGGATCCAATCATATAAATTTTTGACATTTAACTCACCACTGTACTTAGGTAATTCAAATTTTACACCTAGTGTAATAATAGGCTTCGACTTTCTCTTAAATTGATTATTAGTGGGAGAAGGAGAAGAAGAGGGAGAAGAAGAGGAGAAAGAAGAGGAAGAAGGAGAAGAGAGGGTATATGGAGGATAAACTAGAATTTGTTCACCATCTTCAAATTGCTTCTTCTTGTCTTTACAATCTTCCTTCTTTGAAGAATCTCCTTTCTTCTGCTCATGCTTCTTCTTATCTGCATAAATGTCTCCAACCATTGCCCTCATCTCAAGGAAGGTTTTCAAAAAAGAATTATCATCAAGCTCAACCTCAGTACTTTTCCTTGCTTCAGTTCCTTCCATCTTTGGCAAGGTTCTTCTTTTTCCGGTCTAAGGATTATATTCTTCAAGCTCTCCTTCACCTTTCTGAAGATTGGAGCGCATTATAGTTCAAACCTGTAATCTTAGCCAAACACATCTCTAATACCAAATTTGATCTGATTTAATATATCTATGACAGATGCTTTGAATGCTTAATTACAATCTAAAAGTGCTTAATTAATATTTAATTCTTTAAAAAATTAAATTAACTAAATTACAAAGAGATTAAAGAAAGAACGGAAAGAGAGAGAAAGAGAGTGCAAATGAAATTGATAACGGAGTTCACCATTTAAATAGACTACGTCTTCGGGTCCCTCTCCAATGAGTGGAGCGATCCAATTATTCCTCCAGAAATTCGGTTACATTCATCAACAAAATCTCCCCTTGGTTTACAAAGAAATATATAAATTGCACTTCCAAAGTGCATGGAAACAAACTTCTCCAAAAGCATGGAAATAAAATAATTTCTCCAAGGAAATCAACTCTCACACTTGCAAAATTCTTCCAAAATCACTTACTTCACACCCCCCATTCTACCCCTTTTTATATTACATTTTATGCCAAAACTGGTGTAAAACCAATTAACTACCCAATCTCCCTTACATAGAGAAAAATTAAATAATATCCTCCTTTAATGATTTTCGGAAGGATAATATCCCCTAAAAATAATTCCCTTCCCATTTGAATGGTTACGAATGGATTTATTCTCTATTATTTAGGGGATATTTTTATGTAAGGTTTTATTTTGTCCCTTAATTTAGGAATAATATTCCTAATATTTCCCAGATAAAGGAAAATACTTTGAGCCTCTTAAAATATGAGATATATTAGGCCCCTTAACACATGGGATAGAGCCTTATCTTTAGGCTTCAAAAAACAAATTAAATCCCTTTTAGAGAAAATGGTGGGTGGTGATCCCACCATCCTCTCCACCTTTTAAGTTTTCCCCCTAAAGGCAAGGGAGGCTTCCCATATAAGGTGGGTTGCTCCCTATTCCTTAGGTGGTGTCCCACATTATGTGGGTAACCCCCATACCATGGGTGGTGCCCACATAATGTGGGTTGCCCCCCTTGGATGGGTGGGACCCACCATAAATAATTTATATATATATATATATATATATATATATATATATATATATATATCTTTTTATATATATATTTGTTTTGCCTTTTCTTTTTTTAATACTATTCAAAAATAATATTGCCATGTAATGCCATGTGTCAAGGGCTAATTCGTTATTGAGCTGACCTTATCTTTGACCTTCTATAACATCGCCATACAAACTCTGTTTGTTATGAAATGAACTCTATTGGAATCATGATGATGAGCACTACAAAATGGTGTTGAATTTGACCATTTTTTATGACTTTATTTTTTGCCCTTTTTCTAGCTTGGGTCTAGGAGTTGACTAGAAGTTTGACCATAAATATATTGAGCTTTGGGACTCCGATTGACTCCATTCGAGTTGTGTTGGAGTCAAGATCCTGAACACTTTTTAATGATACCAAAATTGGAGAAAAATAGATAATTTCAAAATTTGATGAAAAATCCTCCAGATCAATCTTCCATGTGCTTAATTTGGAAAAACTCAAAATTGCTAAGAGTTGTGGCTTTGTGGAACTCCGCATGTGGTTCATCATCTCTTCAATCTTGTCACTTAACGACTGAGTTTTAAAACCTTTCCACCTCATGGAACCCGCATGCCTCAGTCTCGCAAATGCATCAAGCTTAACCTAGTAACTTCAAGTGCCTTACAATTGATTTTTGAATGTGCCAAAGCACCTCACATGGAATTTGATCACCAAGTTCACCATGCATAAATTTTGTTGTGGGTGGCTACCTATGGTTCTCCATGGCCTCGGTGTCGTCCTACTCCAAAAAACTTTCGGCCTAGGGGAAACCCGCACCCCTAAACTTCCATTCATGTTTATGGTCTAAATGAGCTCCAAATGTGGAACAATGATGAATATTATGATCTTTTAATGATGTATGGATGGATCTAACAATGAGTTTGTAGGATTTGAATAAAAATTTCCTTGATTTACGTATGAAAGCACTTATTGTATGTCGTGTATGCATGATTTATGGAACCTATTGCAAGTTCGTCGGGGAGGCCCATTGAGAAAATTGAACAAGGAAAAAGAAAATTGCTCTTGTCACCATTCATTTTATGCTCACCTCTCCTCCTAGCACCCATCAACAGAGCTAGCATTAGAAGGAGGCCTATGTCGAGGAAGTGAGTGATAAAAATACAAAGGGGTGCCTTGAAGGGAGCAAGAGGGAGTTGTTTTATTTTCCACCAAATGATGATGATCTTTAATGAGCTATCCACCCAGATCAGGAGCACCATGTTTGCTTATTGATAATAGCAATATATAAAAGGATACATTTGATTCACTGAGAGAATGATACAAACACATCAACACAAGGGTATCCACTGGTACTTTTAGCCATAGTAGAGAAGAGAAAAGATGACACTCACTAAAGACAAAACTATTACAATGTTAGGGTCACTAGATGACAGAATAAGGATAAGACAAGGATGTCTTTTATATTCCTATATATTTGGGGGTAGGTGAAACCCTAATGTAAAATAAATTTGGGCCACTAATTGTAAATCAATCCTAGCCATTCATTTGGCCTTTGGAAAACTATAAATAGAGGCTTGCTCCTCATTTGTAGGTGGTGGTGAATTGTTGTAAAGGGCATTTTGCAGCAGTAAAAGGAAGCATTGCATTGTTTTATGGATGTTTTATTTTAAATCACTCATTTTACATGAATGATTCAATCTTCATGTTAGTTTTAGATTGTTAGTTTCTTGAATGAATTTGATAATGGTTGTTGTTATAGTAATTGATGGATTCCTAGCCCATAATTTTGGTATTTGTTGATGACAAATTGTTGTCTAAAGTTAGTTTGGGCTTCTTTATTTCATTGTTGTAATTTAGTTTAATTTTATGTTCATCATGTGAATAGACAATCTGAAAATCAACAGACATTAGGAGATTGCACTAGTTGTGTGTATTTGTAGGTTTCTCTTGGTCAAGTAAAACTTAGTTTATGGGATTTTGTCTATTGTAGCAGCCTCCATTATTACTGTTCAGTCATAGCTTAGATTTAGAATAGCTCTCTCAACCCTTTCCTCTTTTTCTATTTTTTTAATTCCTTTATTAGAATAGGATTACAAGCACCATCACAATGTCAAAATTGGTGATTGAGGTAAGTTTCAACTTGTTGTTCTAAGTCACAAGAAACCAATATTCATTCACTTCTAGCATTTTGAAACTCCATTTGTAGACCTTTTTACTTACCATGCTTTGTAAACCATAAAGGCCACCCTATGATTACTAGAAAATCACCTCAACCAATTAAACTATTCAAAGCATTGTCATGACCTGACACTCAAGAGACCTTGGGGTGATTTTATGCAACTTGTTTGTAGGGAATTACCTTTCAAGAGAGGTAGCATACTTGTATGTTACCTATGTTGAGAAGGTGCAAAAGTTCCCATCAACATATAATAGAATTTTTTTTTTAAATATGGATGAATGGACAAAAAATGACACTAGAAATACTATACATAGGTTTTTCAATAAGAAAATAAAAAACCAATAAAATAAATTAAGGATCGAAACCTTGGCATATTAAAATTGTATAAAAATTTACATGGTTAGAAATATAAGAAAGATCTTGGCATTCTTGTATTTTTTTAGATCAACACTGAAAGACATGTAAACCTAATGGAGAGCACACTCAACATTTATGTTTTTTTCTATATTTTTAGAAAACATTCCTTGAGCATTGGCATGCATTTTAAACCCATTAGGTTGGATGCCAAAGGAAAATCCAACCCTAAGGTTTGGTATTTTCCAATCCAAGTTAAAATAAAAGAGGGATATGTGAAAAATAAACAATCATGTGATTTAGCAAAAAAAAATCTCATAATACAAGCACATGATAATGTTCTCACACTATGGCTTAGTAGTGACTGATCCATAACATAAGCATGCTATAATTATGTGAGGGAATTATAGAAAACTTGAATTATATGAAAAATAGACCAAAAGTCCCTTTTGGCCACTTTTTGGTCCCCCATCTTTGTGCACTTACCCCTAAAATAATTCATAGGCTCCTTGACCTAGGTGAAAGACAAATTAATTAAAGAATATTTTAGATATCCTCAAATCCATTACAATTAGACTTTTCTTTCATATATTCACCATTGACCATAACCTTAAATTTTTATCTATGGTTAACCTACTAAAATATCACACCATCAAAAATTTCCTTAAGCTATACATCCTTCCTTCCTTCCTTTCTTGAACATTCTTTTCCTCTACATAAACATCTAAAGTATTGTCAAAAACAAGGCTACAATTAGGGGTCGCCTAATACCATTACTCTTACTCCCTACTATAGCAAAGCCTTTTGAGTAGGCATTTGACAAATGTCCATATTATCTTCTCAACTAGAAAAAACATTAAAAATTCTCCTAAAACAATGATTGATACCGTTTACCAAACTTTAATGATAGTCATAAATAGAGGGATAAACTTATTAATTTCTACATTAATTTAGAAACAAGTAAAAATCAACCTCTTCCTTGATCTATTGACACTATTGATAGTGATAAGATATCCAAATGAATTATAAATCCATTCTAACGTATTTTTCTATCAATACTTTAGAGGAAGATTGAGTAACCTAACCAGAATATAGAGTTGTGTATTAACATATGTCTATGGTGAGGCCAAAGAATACTTTTCACCTATAAAGGAATAGATCTAATTTTACCAAAAACCACAGTTCTTCAAAAATATTCTAACAATATCTTCTTGACAAGATAAACTAAAAAAAACTATAGTTAAGGGGAAAACATCCATATGACCTTGTGATTTCCACCTTTACTTATCCCATTTTCTAATTGTATCAATATCTACATAAAACATATAAATAGGGTAGGTTTAAGCCTTAGGATAAATCTTTTTGCCATTATGTTGAGCACTTGAAGAAAGATATGGCTATCCTTGTTTACAATCTTAGCCAAGAAAATAAACAAACCAACTCATGATTTCATTTCCTAATAATTCTCCAATCCATGACCATGAACCCAACAAAGTAGAGGAAGATTGAAAAAGATTCACCATGGTCTCACAAGGGATAGAGATAATAGAATCACAAAAGGCCACTTTTTTCTTGGTCACTTCAATCTTGGAATCCATGAGCAATCCGTGTGGGACATCGAATCTATTAACACCTTCCTCTACTTCACCCAACACCCCTAACTTATAAACTTTCCTATAACCTCCAAAAATATTTCACTCAAATACCATTTAAAATCGACATCTAACTATCACAAATTAATATAAACTTATTTATACTTGATTTATTACATTTTATTAAAAAACCTAAATTAATTATAAATAATCTTTTACTTAATAAACCTAAGTTAACAAGTTCGTTTCCCTTTTAATTTCAATAAATCCCCTAGATTTTAATAATTTTGCTCTTTCATTTTATTTTGTACATTAGTGTAAATGATAATTTTTAATTGTAAACATGATAAAAACTAGCACTTGCAATTTTAGGAGGTGCAAGGGATGTTCCTGTAGGAAATTTAAGTGAATTTCGTCATCTTCTCCTTGCAATAAAAAATTATTACTCATCATTAATTCCTTCAAATTTTATATAAGCCAAACTATTTTGTTACAACTAAAAAATAAGCACATGCAACTACAAATTAATTAGAGCACTATAAATATAGGTGCTATAAAATACCATTCAATGCCATTTTGTAATGAAATACATGAAATATAAGTCATTTCAACACTGTGTGGTTAGTTATTACAAGGAGGATTTTTCGGCCCCTGTTGAGGCGCCCAACCTGGCTTTGGACTGTAAGATTTTTCAACATCTCCCTGCCTCCATCTCTCAGGAAGATAATTTTGGAATCCTTAGGACTGTTTCCATGAAAGAAGTTTGTCTGGCTAACTTTAGCATGGGGGATTTTAAATCCTCGAGGCCTAACGGTTTTCCTCTTGCTTTCTTTTTGATATTCTGGGATACAATGGGCAGGGACTTTGTGCTTGCGGCCAGGCACTTATTCAAATCTGGGAGGATCCTCAAACAATTAAACCACACTTTCATTTCTCTTATCCCCAAGATAAGTGAGCCTCTTTCTATGACTGACTTCTGACCTATTAGTCTTTGCAACACCTTTTATAAGATTATTTCTAAGATCCTTGTTAACCGCATCAAACCTCTTCTGGAAAAAATTATTAGTCACACTCAAAAGGGTTTTGTCCCTGGGTGACACATTCTTGATGCCACTTTGACAACCCATGAACTGATCCACTCAATGGATAGATGTAACAATGTGGGGATAGCTCTCAAGCTTGACATTTCCAAAGATTATAATGATAATGTGTTATGGGACTTCATCCCGAAGGTCTTGGCTAAATTTGGCTTTAACAGTTCGGTCATAAAAATCATTATGGAATGTGTTAGTACTGTCAAGTTCTTAGTTATGATTAATGGATCCCCCTATGGGATATTTTCTGCTGGTAGAGGGCTCAGACAAGGAGACCCTTTGTCCCCCTATCTTTTCATTATTATTTTTGATGTGCTCAGTAGGAACTTCATGGGTCTATTGGGTATGTGCAGGATCATCATGGAAAAAATAGGCCCTTAAGTTGCAATAAAAAGACAAAAAATCAGAGTTAGACAACTTGATGTAAAAATTTGAATAAGTTATCTATATTATTTCAAAAAAATGTAAAAATAGAATTTGTAGAAAATTGAATGTAGTTTCTAAACTACTAGACCTTTATTTAAAAAAATAAAATCTATTTGGTGAAAATTTGAAATTTCAATGTAGTAGTATTTAAATTTCAGGGTAAAAATAAGAAGTAGGTGTCTATCTGACCACCCTAACCACAATAAATAATTAATTATGAATTTTTTAATACAACTTTTAAAAAATATAAAATCTCATTTGTTTGACCACCCTAACTTGGTCAAAAATTCGTGAAATTCAATTTTTTTTTTTTTTATCCTATAGTATGCAAAGCATAGAATGTGACGCATGTTTCGGATTCAAAAAAAGTGATACCGTTTGAAAGTTATAGATGTTTTTCAATCAGCTTATCAATCAGGACTTTATTCGTAATTTTAATAGAAAATGAATAATAATTATTTATTAAATTCAAAGTAAAGCATAATTTATATTGGTCGAAGTTGAGAATATCCTCTAAAAGCCCTTTTGGTTTCATCAATTTTGGGTATAAAAAAAGTTGTTAGCCACATGGGTCATCAAATGGCTTATATATCGCCACTTTTTAGTCCATCATGATCCTGCACATACCCTATTGTCAGACGGCTCCATTATGGGTGTTAGAGTAACTTCCTCTCTAAATCTGATTGTTGTGCAAAAATTTGTGGATGACACCTTTCTATTTTGGAAGGCCTCTCTAGTGGAAGCTAGGAAATTGAAAGCTTTTCTTAACAACTGTGCCTCTTGCTCTGGTCAAACCATCAATTACAATAAAAGCAAGATTTATTTCTTTAATTGCATGGCCAATTTGAAAAATAGGGTGATTGCTATTCTGGGATGTGTTGGTGATTCTCTCCCATTGGTGTATCTTGGGCTCCCCCTTACGGTTAAGGAGCTTCCAATGGAGTTCTGGAATTCGATTATGGAAAGGATTCAAAGGAAATTGGCTAGGTGGAAGGGCTCTTTGCTTAGCCATGCTAGAAAACTCCAACTTCTCATTGCGGCTATCCAAGGTATCCCCACTTACTTTCTATCTATTTTTAAGATGCCTAGATACATTTTTGATAAGTTTGAAAGAATTCAAAGGAATTTTCTTTGGTTCGGTACTGAGGGAAAAAAGAAACTCGCTTTGGCGAAATGGGAAAGGGTCTGCCAGGCTAAAAAATGTGGTGGGCTTGGAATTAGGAAGATTGTCAACTCTAACAGGGCTCTAATGGAAAAGGTTGGCTGGGACCAGGTAAGGAACACTAAGGACTGGTGTAAAATTCTAAATGCCAAATATCTCCAGAACAGGCCTTTGATTGATTGTCTTTCAGAACCTCACCCCCAAGGCTCTGTTGTCTGGAGGAGCATTTGTTGCATACAAGGCCTGCTAAAGAAAGGGATTAAATGGAAAATGGGAAATGGGGTTAAAATTAGGTTCTAGGAAGATACTTGGCTAATTGACTCCTCTTAGGCTTGCTCTAGCTTTGGGGCGGTGATGGGAGTGACTCAGTGGTGCAGGAGCACCTATTTGATTTTTTGCCTCCATGAGGCCATTTGTAAATAGTTGCTCTTTTTTATGTATTGGGTCTTATAATAAGGTTTATAAAACCATTTTATAGGTTTTTGAGTCTTAGGAAGTAATATTTGAAGTCATTTGTCAAATAATGTTTAAAGTTGTTCCATATTGTAAAAATTGTAAAAGTTGCTCAAGAAAGTTGTCAAGCAACTTGTCAAAAGTGTCATTAAGGTGTTTGTCAACAAACTAACTAAAATGTGGTTGAAAATAGTTGGTTTTGGTTTTAATTTTATAAGTACACCCTCCAAAACTCGAATTGGAGAGGTTGGAGACATTATTTGTGAAATTTGATAAATGGCAACCTCAAGTTTGTGTGCATTTTCTGATTTTACATTGTTTCCAGGTTGTAGTTGTGGTTTTTACGGCCTGGTATGCACTCAAATAATGGAGTATCATATATGGATGGAAATATCTCTGTTTCTAGTTTCCAATTCTTTTTGTCTCATTCAATTTTATTGAGTTTTGTGGGAGATATGACTGTTTTGGTGAGACAGCCTATTTTAACAATATTGTGCAGAATTTACAGTCTGAAAGAATGTGATGGTACGGATTTTAAAGTATATATTTTGTGTCTGAAACCAATTTTATATTGTTCCTATATGAATCTAATTTCATTTGCTTCAAGTCTCATCAAATTTCATTAAGATTTGAATAAGTTATGATCATTTTAGTGAGGGCAGGTATGAACTCTGTCTAGGGTTTGCAGTTTTGGGAAAAAAGAAATAACTTATTTTGGGCTACCAAGGTTATGTTTCCAATGTGACATAGAATGAATAATAGAATGTGTTATACAAAGATTGATTTGGATTGATTTTTAAGGATTGTGAGATATGTTGTTGAAGCCTCCTAACTCTGCACCAGATTGGTATCAGAGCTCAGCAAAAGGTCTGGGCTGAGAAAGAAATTGGTTTTGGTATTGTGGTTTTGTAGTTGTGTTTTGGTTGGTTGCAGGTTATGTGAGAACCTAATTGCTGCCATTGAGAAGGCAGAGAGAAAAGTGAGTTGTGAGCAAGGAGATACTTGCTGAGACCATCTATAAAAGATGGAGAACTTGAGAAGGCATTTGCAGGCAGAGGAGGAGAGAAAGAAGAGAAAAAGACAAGCAAATATGGATAGGGAAATTGCTGAGTTGAAGCAAGAAATGAAGAGGTTGGATAAAGAGTTCCAAGAATCTATGAAGAGGATAGAAAAAATGATGAAACAGGAGACAAGTTGGAGTTTGAAATTGAAAAGGAAGATGGTTTGCCCTATAAAGAATATTGTGAAAAGAAGAAGAAATGAGAAGATGAAAGAGGAAGAAGAAGCATATGAAGATGCACATGAAGAATTCTTAGATGAAGACAAAGATGTTCCTAAGCATGAAGATGAAGAATTTAAAGTTGTTGCAGAAATTCCAATGCAAGAAGGTGAATGTATCATTGAGATAAGAAACCTGATTTCAGGACTTGAAGACGTTGAGTTGATTAAGGGAATGATCATGGATGAATTGGTCATAGAGGTTTGCAAAGGATTGATGAATGATGGAGGTTTTATGGTAGAAAGTTTGTTTCATTTCATTATGTTACTAATGCTTTGGACAAAGAATAATTTTTAGGTTGAAAAGACAAAGGAAAAAGTGCAAATGAATTGGAAGATCAAGAAGAATGCAATTCAAAGGGGCTTGAATTATTTTGCCCTCGGGAGTTTGGTGCAGGAGCACCTATTTGATTTTTTGCCTCCATGAGGCCATTTGTAAATAGTTGCTCTATTTTATGTATTGGGTCTTATAATAAGGTTTATAAAACCATTTTATAGGTGTTTGAGTCTTAGGAAGTAATATTTGAAGTCATTTGTAAAATAATGTTTAAAGTTGTTCCATATTGTAAAAATTGTAAAAGTTGCTCAAGAAAGTTGTCAAGCAACTTGTCAAAAGTGTCATTAAGGTGTTTTGTCAACAAACTAACTAAAATGTGGTTGAAAATAGTTGGTTTTGATTTTAATTTTATAAGTACACCCTCCAAAACTCGAATTAGAGAGGTTGGAGACATTATTTGTGAAATTTGATAAATGGCAACCTCAAGTTTGTGTGCATTTTCTGATTTTACATTGTTTCCAGGTTGTAGTTGTGGTTTTTACGGCCTGGTATGCACTCAAATAATGGAGTACCATATATGGATGGAAATATCTCTATTTCTAGTTTCCAATTCTTTTTGTCTCATTCAATGTTATTGAGTTTTGTGGGAGATATGACTGTTTTGGTGAGACAGCCTATTTTAACAATATTGTGCAGAATTTACAGTCTGAAAGAATGTGATGGTACGGATTTTAAAGTATATATTTTGGGTCTGAAACCAAGTTTATATTGTTCCTATATGAATCTAATTTCATTTGCTTCAGTTCTCATCAAATTTCATTAAGATTTGAATAAGTTATGATCATTTTAGTGAGGGCAGGTATGAACTCTGTCTAGGGTTTGCAGTTTTGGGAAAAAAGAAACAACTTATTTTGGGCTACCAAGGTTATGTTTCCAATGTGACATAGAATGAATAATAGAATGTGTTATACAAAGATTGATTTGGATTGATTTTTAAGGATTGTGAGATATGTTGTTGAAGCCTCCTAACTCTGCATCACTCAGAGATTCTTTGGCATACATATCAGTGATTATGTGTCTAGACCTCCTAGAGCTAGGATTTGGAAGGATCTTACCCTTTGTTTCCCCCATTCGCATGACCCTTGTGGTCTAGCTCAATCCCTTCAATTGATTCTCCCCAAAACTAGGTTTCTTTCCTATGATAGGGAGGATGAGTTTTTTTGGACTTTAGATAAACATGGGGATCTCTCTGTGCAGTCAGCTTATAGACTGTTGATTAACAATTTTTTTGTTGTGGAACCCTGGAAGAATTTTTGGAATCATCACATGATCCCTAAAATTATTTTTTTCTGGTGGATGACATGTCATAACAAAATTCTAACCCAGGACAATCTGAGGATTCGGGGTTTTTTTTTCCAATAGGTGTTTCCTTTGCGAGGTAGGGGAGGAAACTGTCAGCCACCTTTTATTACACTACCTGTATGCTGTTGAAGTTTGGAGGTTGGCTTTTGAGAAACCTGATATCCCTCGGGTCATGAGCAAGGACCTTTTATCATTTATTTTGGGTTGGTATGGCCCATTTTTCCACCCTCTTCCTAGTGAAATTTGGGAGTAGGTCCCCCCTATTTTAGGTTGGTGTTTATGGAAGGAGAGGAATAACAAGGTTTCTGGGAATATTGAGAGGAGTCCCAAGGAGGTGTTTGGCATTGGATTGAGGCTCATTGAGGATAATAAATCTCTCTTTAATGGGAAACTCTTGGAGATGGGGGTGATGGATTACAAAACAAAAATGGCTAAGGAATGGCACCAGGATTTAAAGCCTACTCCTTTGATAATTCAAAACTTTTAGCTAGGAAAATACTAAATGGGAGCCTTCGGATAGAGGATGCTTTAAAATTAATTTTGATGGGGCTGGTAAGGGCAACCTAGGAAGGGCAAGTATTCATGGAGTTATCAGAGATTCCATGGGTTCTCTAGTGGTGGGATTTGCTTGAGGTATTGGGTTTCAGTCAGCTTTAGTGGCGGAGGCTCGTGCACTGCTAATGGGCCAGAAAATTGTTGTTTCTCTAGGGATTTCTTATCTCCACATTGAAGGAGAATCCAAGTCGGTGACGAATGCTATGAATAAAGACAGATTAATTGGTTGGAATATGAGGGATATTTTGTTGGATGTTAGCTTCTTTTTATCCAAATTTAGGGATAAAAAGGTGACTCATATCTTCAAAGAAGGCAACCATGTAGCGGATGCCTTGGCTAATCTTGGCTCGGGCTGGGATTTGGCTAAATGTTGTAGGAAAAAGGAATGGCTTTTGCCAAATATTCAATCTTTAATTGTGCGGGAACAAGGCTACCATGGTTTGCAATGATTATTAATCTTTAGATGACGGAAGCCGATTGGGGGGGCCACTAGATTTTTATGGTGATCTGGTGGATGAGTGTCAACATTGGAATGGAGTACAGGTGGAGGTTTCTTGGAAAATATCTATGTGTGTGGGGCACGGAAAGGAGGATATACGTGTCTATCCTTTGGACATGGTGGATGGGGTCGAGTTCTAAGGTTTTGATGAGTTGGCGGGGTTGGGATTTAAAAGATGGTTACAAGTATAATTTTGGCGACCTGATGAAGGATAGGTGGAAGGACGTGACTTCATTATTTATGTGTATCCGTACTGTGTGATCTATTCTCTTAGGAATTGTTGGATTTCTTGTTTAATCTTCTCCTTGCATCTGGAGGTGTGATTGTATTTATAATGATTCAACTATTTATGATGGGAATTGGCCTCCTTCTAAAGTTTAGTGAGGGAACCCTTTGGCTTTAGTCGAATGGTTGCTGAAATTAGTTTTTTGGCCTTTTTGCATGGTTTTTTGTGCATTCCCTACATGTCTGCCAACTCTTGCCTTCTTGGTCGCAATCATAAATTCATTAAATTTTGTGTCAAATCACCGTGTGGTGATTTTCCTCTCCGCGCGTGCGACCTATACATGGGGTTACTTATCCTCTATTGTAATCCTTGCCTTAACTATCACATTGTGATTATTATTCGCGACTACTGCAGTTTTTTTAGTTTTTTGTGCAGGTTGATAGTTTGGGTTGTGAGCTGGTTAGGAGTGAACCTGACAACTGCAAATATTTTCAGAACAACCCTTTGTTCTAGCATATTTGTGTGGAGGGTGGCATTGCTCCACTCATGCAATGCTTGGTTGGCCATGTCCTATCTTATCGGGTTAGTTTTCCAGTTTGTGGAAGGACAAAAGGGTCTCCATTGGTGGTATATTGTTCGAAATTAGTGAGGAAGTTATAATGTAGGCTACGGGTTTGTTGTGTTTTGGGAAAAAGTACCCTAAACACACAAAAAATCCGTACCATGAAAGCTTAAAAGCCATTTTTAGAGGTGAGGAGTCCCCGGTATGGAACCAGGAGGGTTTAAGAGGGATGCACTCTCGAAGCCCTGGGACCAAGTGTGCATGGCGTTGATGAAGTATGTTACTTTGGAAGGTAGATTTAAAACCTATTTCTTTTACCATTTCCCTCTGTTAAATCACCTTAGACATAAGATGTTGCTCAGTTTCCCTTTTTCTTTTTCTTTTAATGGACCTTACAAGCTCTATTTACAAGTGCAAAGAGTCGGTCAGCCATAACCCTTGTGATTTCCCGTCGCTCCTACTCCATCGAGCGCTTATCCTAAGATTTTATCACTTTCATCTTGCTCTTTGTCCGCCTAAAGCCATCACCATTGTCTACATTGAGAACATTGAACCCTTTTCAACTGTGCATATTTCCCTGGCCGAATCCAAGAGCCCTCCTCAGAAGTCGAATTCAGGCTTTGTGGGGAATCCTTAAGCCAATTTTTATAGGAAAAAAATGAAGGGTGGGCTGGGCAAGGCCCATGCCAGCGCGGCGGAAGGGCTCTGTGAGCTAAAAGCCACTCAAGCTTACTCAGCCTACAAGGCTACTTCAACCAAAAGAGGTAAGGATATATGCACGTTGGATCCAACTGCTAAGGATGGCAAGGGCAAGAATGTTGTTAGGAATGACTCCAGGGGGGATATGGTTGTGGAGACCACAGAGATAACTAGAGGAGAAAATTCTAGGAGGAGATCCGAGAGGCTTTCAAGAACAGCAATAAGAGGCTAATCATTGAAGACTCTGAGGAGGAGCAACTTGGCAGCAAAGGTTATGAGGAAGAAGATTCTGGAGATGAGGAGGAAGAAAATGTGGAGAGACCCCAGTTTACTCTAGTGCAGAACAAGCTTCCTATTGATGGATTTTCCTCTAACTCTCTGCATCCCCTGGTGGATGAGCTTGGAGAGGTTCAGGGGACTATGGATGTTGGGGTGGATTCGAGCGATGTGGTGAAGAGAATGGGCACTCTTGACAGAAGGTTTCAGGGGTTAACCCACTTCACCATGAAGTTGGGTCACATTTTCACGAGCACCTTGTCTAATTCTATAAAGGAGGAGCTGGAGGGGAAAAACAGCCAAGAGAACAAAGAATGGGTGGGTGATGAGGTGATGGACCTCTTGATTAAAAAATGGGACAACACCTGTTAGTTGCTCCCTATGCCTGTCTGTCGGCTGTTGCTCTGCGGTTGTTGTGTTGCCTTTGGGCTATTTCTGTGTTTTTTCCTTTAAGTTTTGTTGTTTAGTCTGGTTCCTTTTTGGCCCTAGTGGCTCGTTGTGAAGGGTACAATTCCCTAAAAATGCTTCTTAACTTTTCAAAAACATATACAAATATTACACACCGAGAAAACCTAAAATGACTATACCTACATCTAGAAAATATATAAATATCCATTAGTATTTGGACAAGTCATCCCAGGCCATTACTATTTGGATTAACATCAAAATTTTGAATAGTAATATGATGAATCAAAACTGACATAGGTTTAATAAAAATAATAGTCAAACAAGCAATATTTTAAAAAATAACCTTTACATGGCCCATTTAATTTCTTGCGAGTTTTGTTAAACTTGACACAATGATCAAAAAGCATATTAAAATGATTTGACATTTTAATTCTGTCACCTTACTACACTATCATAAATTTGTATATTTATTTTGAATCTTTGTCGAACTAGAATCGATATTGAAAGTTCTTAATTTCCACAAGAAGAACCATAATCATCTCTACAATATAGAAGTCATGAATGTACTATAAACTATATTTTGCTCAAGCATGTCATTGTCTGATTATCTTAAGTTTAGTAAGTGGTGGAAGAAAAATAAGATTTAAAATAAGTTGTAGTATTTACAACTACTTCAAATGAAATGAACAACTTCAATAATTTTCTAATTTTTAAGAGTAATATATTATGGTTGGTCTTTTTCCCTCCTCACAAATGAACCTTATACAATAACACATTATTTTCATTATACATGTCCACAATTACTGACCTTCAAGGATAAGAGGAACCTCTAAATTGAGATCTAAATATATCAAGCATGAGAGTTGAAAAATAATGAATAAATATTATATTTTGAAAATATTTTACCTAACCTACATATCAAGATTTGCTTTTGTAGAAAGTGAGTTAAGCCTTGTGATTCATGGAGAGTACATGCATGGATTTTATGTATAGGTCAATAACTGCACTTATATTTTACAAACAAAACAAAAATAAATAGAAAACATCTGAAGTTGTTGCAAACTATTGGTACTCCACTACTAGATGGGGCTAAAATCACTCTTCACAAACAATCATTAATTCCATTTTTTTAATTTTTTTTTTAAATTCTAATATGTAGCATTTCAAGTTTGAAATGCAACAAATCATGAGACAACATACAACACTAATAAGGAGTAGAGCTATGAGATCAAAATACTAGCATAAATATTAAGGATCAAAATTTGATAAAAAAATTATTTACCAACAAAAATAAGCTAACCTTTGTACATTAAAAATCAACAAACAGTTAGATCCCAAATAACACCATAATAATGAAAGACCCAAAAAATGCATTATATAGCAAACCAAGAAAACAAAAAACACGTCCCTTAAAATTAACATAAAAAAACAAAAGCAAACCAATATGCATGAATCCCTCTTTCATGAAAAAAATAAAAAATGAAAAATTGCACCTGAATTCCCCTTACTAAATGGAATCTAGAAGCTACTCAAAAATCCTTACTCATCACTACAAATAAATCAAATAAACTTGTCACTACCTATACAATATAGATCAAGCAAAAACTCCAAATTTAAGTACATTTATAATAAACTCTCACAATAAAATACCAAGTATAATTTATTGAAAAACGAAAAAAAATAATAATAATAAAAGTACAAAGACAACCCTACCCCACACTAATACAAATCTTTTTGAGTTCCGATTATAAAAATCAAGACAGCAAAGAATTGTTTTGAAATGAATTAAAACAAAACATAAAAGCACCAAATTGTCCCAGTCCACTAGCCCGGCCAATCTAAAACTCTAGTAAATTCACGTGCTTTTATTCATTTTTCTACCACCTCAATAAGGAGGCTGGTTAAACCTTTTCTATTACATCATGCTATCCTCCTTCTAGAAGAAGGATACCATAATGTAATATATGACTAAATTCCATGAATGAAAGAGAATGTCGAATCAAGTGTAAGCAGATGCGGATGTATCGTTGACAAAACAAACAGTGCACCAAATGCCAATGTCATCTGTGCAGACGCGTACCTTCAGACCTTGAGATCTTATAAGAGAAGTCTCACCGGGTATTAAAACGCGCCGAATACTCATCCGTTATGGAACCTGAAAATTGTATTCTAGCTGTTCGATCTATTCACTCTTCAGAAAATGGAACACTTGCTATGCCCAGAAAACGTAAATCTGATGTTGTATTGGGAGGACTGAGTTGTTCAACTGATCGTGGCAACACAAAGTTGCCAATGGTTGCAGTGCAATGGAGGTGGAATCGAATGAAATATCTCTGTGCAAAACTGGAATCTATTATACTAATCACTCTCCCTAAGGTAATTTAAAACGGCCTTCTTTTATTGTTTACTCAGTTTAATAGGTAACTTTTTAAATTCAAAGTATGGTATTTATTGTTGTGTTTGAATGAACGGGTATATGGATTAATATATAATCACTTTTGAAAGTAGTGAATGGTCTGTTCAGATCTTCATTTTTTTATAATCTATAATAATGTCTGTTGTTGTTTTTGGATTTGATTGTGTGCAAGTTTTGATGTTCAAATCCAGAAACAATAAAAGACAAGTTTAATAAGAATTGAACTGAGTACGCATTAAACAGAGCTCCCTTGATTTTTCTATTTATATCCTACAGAAATTTTAAAATATCGAGTTGGCTGGGTACAAACTAAACAGATTCTTGAGAGCAAAAATTACAGTACATGTTTTTGGACTCACTTTGTTTAGCTTTTTTAAATTTACACAGCCAATCTAGAAATCTTAATATTTTTATTTTGATAGGTTAATAGCTGGTATGGCTAGCACCATTTACATTATCGAACCAAAAAATATTACATGCTTGCCTATCGGCACTGTAAAGTCTTTCAAACTTCAGATTTAAAAACAGCCTACGCAGTTCTTCCCTACCAGCCTAGTTTATAGTTATCTATTACAGAGATATTATTTCCTTCTGGTCATAGCTTATGTCCACTTCACCCTTCTACCTTTCGACTTCCATGGCCCACACAGTGTTGTGAATAGGGGATTGTTTGCATCATATCCTAACCCTGAGCCTCCGCTTCCTTACGCATTTGCTTCGCATGTGCCGCACAAGTCTTTACTGGGCACTCTGTTCTGCATTTCTTATGGGCCGACCCGTTCGTGATTTCCTGCACATCCCGGCCGTCATCCTCAATCCAATCTTACCCAGAGTTAGGAAGAATCGGAAGAACCGGTATTTTGTCCTCCTCTGAGTCGCTATCCGCATCGAACCCCTCGCTTGCCATATAATTTTCCAACTCCACCTTTGATAGTGGCTCTGCAAGCCCGACTGCATTAAGTAGGAAATTGAGGTTGCTATCGATGACCTTGCCACGCTCTACTAACGCCTTTGGCTCCACTGTAGTCAGGATAGGAAATTTTGGGACTCATCACCCTCCGCTTCTCTTTAATAGGTAGTAATGTTGCGGTAGGGGTATTTGATGATGCTCATCAATGTTGTCAAGAACTGCATCTATTTCCCCTAGATATGTATGCTAAAAGACATGTTGACAGAGATTTTTTACCTTTTTTTTTGCCAATCCTCTGTGAAGAGCGATTGCCAGAAACATCTCCTCTATGTTCGTGTTGAGGCGATACTTGTGGAAGGACCAAATGAATTATCTCCCCAGCACCTACTTCACAGCATTAACAAACAGCTTATCCTTCATAGTTAAGATGTCGTGAAGTCGCAGGTCCATTACCTCACCTTGGAACGGTATCATGGTGGTGGTAGTTTCCAAGCATACCGGAGTATCCATCCCTCACCATAGAGCTTTCCGGCTGATTTTGTTGAAATGGTTTTTATCGGTATGCTTACTAATCTTATATCTGATTTCATTCCATTTTTGGACCTAATTTATAGGCACCGACACTTCACATTAGTGATCCTTTACTCCAATGCTTCATTCTCGAGGCCTGCTAACTAATCTAACCCCAAAATTCCTTGAGTCCCTTATCAACATCTTGAAGGGACGATTTACCCTGCTTTTATGACGAGCATTCGGATTTTTAAGCGTTCTTATCTTGCCTTCACAACTGTCGATGCACTACTGGTACTATGACATTATTATTGACAAGACCTTTCCCCAAGCCTGGCTTAGTTGTCTTCTTCTGATCCATACGCCAACTCTAAAGCCGCACGTTTATGCAAGTTGTCAGCCACCAAATTACCTTCGTGGTATATATGGCTAATACTAAATTCCTCAAAGGAAGACAACAATGTCCGAATTGGGATAAGCCAATGCCTTAGTAGCCAGTTTGGGGTGAAGTTACATCTTATGGCATTGACTATAATTAGTGAATCTCCTTCTAAATGTAGTTTTGGTACTCCGAGTTTTTTTCCTAGTTCAACTTCGTAGAGAGTCGCTCTTATTTCTACCACATTTGTTGCTCGACCTATATTTCTTTCTTCTTGAGCGACCACCTTCCCTTCGCAATTACGGGCCATGCAACGTATGCCCGCTGCTCCAAGATTACCCAAAGACGTGCCATCAAAATTAATTTTAATCCATCCTGGTTGGGGAACCTTCGATACAATCTCATGTTTGATTTCATCCTTCTAAGGGGCCTGCAGGGTACTGATTATGGGGGGGATGTGTAATCCATCGAACCTATTAGAGAGCTCTATATCTTTATTAGAGAATATATTCTTTGGGAAAGAGTTGTTTTTTGCTACATTATTCACTATTTCCACTATTGCCTTAGTTAAGCAACTTGTTAGTATTTCTCTTCCCATAGATTGTTCTTGAAAGATGTGCCTGTTTCTCTCCTTCCAAATTTTCCAACATATTGTGGATGGGATTATTCGCCATATACTGCTAAAAACCCCTTTTTGTATCTTTTTTGGCCACGCAATTAGCCAATCCCTTAGATTTGGTGACATAGGGGTTTGGAAATTTAACAGTTTGAGGGTGTGCTTCCAGAATGAGTCGGCATAGGGGCAGGTGAGCAAAAGATGGGATGCTGATTCTATTTGCTTTTTGCACATCACACATCTGCTAGGGCCTCTAAATCCTAACTTTGACAACCTGTCCTGGGTTAATATTCTTCCCTGAGAGGCTAACCATAGGAACACTATGGCCTTAGGTATGACATCTCTTCCCCAGCATAATGTATTGAGCCAATTTTTCCTTTTCCCTCTCTTTTCCTTTATCCTATAACCCAGTTTTACTTTATATCCACCATCTGCTAAGGCACTCCATCTCAAAATATCTTCCCCTTCATTAGCCGAGAAATTTCTAGGTTCCATTATCCTTTTCAGGGCCTTTTTTTGTACTGTCGGGGCATTGAGTGTGTCTAATTTTCTCCATTTCCATTTCCTCAACCCATTATCCACTACAAATCCCCCATAGCTGCTTATCTTTTGACCCCATACTAAAGGGAAAACAATGTGGATCTACTGACCCAACAGTGCGAAATACATTCCCTTAACACCTTTACTATAGGGGAGAGAAGCAAAAACGAAAAACTAACAGTTTCAAAAACTTATAGAGATGCATACAACCATGGCAATGAGAAACCAGAAAGATAAGCAAAACAAAGATGACACAGTATTTACATGGGAAAACCCTTTCAGGTAAAAAACCCACCACACAAAGTCAAATCTATTGTATTATAGTAATTAATCGATTACATACAATATCCAGACTTCTTTGTTCAGCTCACAATCACCCAGAAAGTTTCAGATTCACTGTTACAATGTTTTTACAACATACAGTTCAAAACCCTCCTCAAGAACTCACGTCCTTCTGTTCTTCAGCTCACAACTTCAAACTTGCTCTGCAACTTATGACTCAACTCTTGACTTGTCTAACTACTGAGAAATAACACATCTCTCATGCATATGTAACCAACTCAGAAGAGCAATGAAGTCCATCCTCAAATCACGCAACTGGTCGGATCTGACAGATTCCCTGCAACGAACCGAATTTTCATTCAAAGCCAT
>CM021106.1:51231509-51385108 GCA_007115665.2 Sequoiadendron giganteum
TGGAAAACTATAAATAGAGGCTTGCTCCTCATTTGTAGGTGGTGGTGAATTGTTGTAAAGGGCATTTTGCAGCAGTAAAAGGAAGCATTGCATTGTTTTATGGATGTTTTATTTTAAATCACTCATTTTACATGAATGATTCAATCTTCATGTTAGTTTTAGATTGTTAGTTTCTTGAATGAATTTGATAATGGTTGTTGTTATAGTAATTGATGGATTCCTAGCCCATAATTTTGGTATTTGTTGATGACAAATTGTTGTCTAAAGTTAGTTTGGGCTTCTTTATTTCATTGTTGTAATTTAGTTTAATTTTATGTTCATCATGTGAATAGACAATCTGAAAATCAACAGACATTAGGAGATTGCACTAGTTGTGTGTATTTGTAGGTTTCTCTTGGTCAAGTAAAACTTAGTTTATGGGATTTTGTCTATTGTAGCAGCCTCCATTATTACTGTTCAGTCATAGCTTAGATTTAGAATAGCTCTCTCAACCCTTTCCTCTTTTTCTATTTTTTTAATTCCTTTATTAGAATAGGATTACAAGCACCATCACAATGTCAAAATTGGTGATTGAGGTAAGTTTCAACTTGTTGTTCTAAGTCACAAGAAACCAATATTCATTCACTTCTAGCATTTTGAAACTCCATTTGTAGACCTTTTTACTTACCATGCTTTGTAAACCATAAAGGCCACCCTATGATTACTAGAAAATCACCTCAACCAATTAAACTATTCAAAGCATTGTCATGACCTGACACTCAAGAGACCTTGGGGTGATTTTATGCAACTTGTTTGTAGGGAATTACCTTTCAAGAGAGGTAGCATACTTGTATGTTACCTATGTTGAGAAGGTGCAAAAGTTCCCATCAACATATAATAGAATTTTTTTTTTAAATATGGATGAATGGACAAAAAATGACACTAGAAATACTATACATAGGTTTTTCAATAAGAAAATAAAAAACCAATAAAATAAATTAAGGATCGAAACCTTGGCATATTAAAATTGTATAAAAATTTACATGGTTAGAAATATAAGAAAGATCTTGGCATTCTTGTATTTTTTTAGATCAACACTGAAAGACATGTAAACCTAATGGAGAGCACACTCAACATTTATGTTTTTTTCTATATTTTTAGAAAACATTCCTTGAGCATTGGCATGCATTTTAAACCCATTAGGTTGGATGCCAAAGGAAAATCCAACCCTAAGGTTTGGTATTTTCCAATCCAAGTTAAAATAAAAGAGGGATATGTGAAAAATAAACAATCATGTGATTTAGCAAAAAAAAATCTCATAATACAAGCACATGATAATGTTCTCACACTATGGCTTAGTAGTGACTGATCCATAACATAAGCATGCTATAATTATGTGAGGGAATTATAGAAAACTTGAATTATATGAAAAATAGACCAAAAGTCCCTTTTGGCCACTTTTTGGTCCCCCATCTTTGTGCACTTACCCCTAAAATAATTCATAGGCTCCTTGACCTAGGTGAAAGACAAATTAATTAAAGAATATTTTAGATATCCTCAAATCCATTACAATTAGACTTTTCTTTCATATATTCACCATTGACCATAACCTTAAATTTTTATCTATGGTTAACCTACTAAAATATCACACCATCAAAAATTTCCTTAAGCTATACATCCTTCCTTCCTTCCTTTCTTGAACATTCTTTTCCTCTACATAAACATCTAAAGTATTGTCAAAAACAAGGCTACAATTAGGGGTCGCCTAATACCATTACTCTTACTCCCTACTATAGCAAAGCCTTTTGAGTAGGCATTTGACAAATGTCCATATTATCTTCTCAACTAGAAAAAACATTAAAAATTCTCCTAAAACAATGATTGATACCGTTTACCAAACTTTAATGATAGTCATAAATAGAGGGATAAACTTATTAATTTCTACATTAATTTAGAAACAAGTAAAAATCAACCTCTTCCTTGATCTATTGACACTATTGATAGTGATAAGATATCCAAATGAATTATAAATCCATTCTAACGTATTTTTCTATCAATACTTTAGAGGAAGATTGAGTAACCTAACCAGAATATAGAGTTGTGTATTAACATATGTCTATGGTGAGGCCAAAGAATACTTTTCACCTATAAAGGAATAGATCTAATTTTACCAAAAACCACAGTTCTTCAAAAATATTCTAACAATATCTTCTTGACAAGATAAACTAAAAAAAACTATAGTTAAGGGGAAAACATCCATATGACCTTGTGATTTCCACCTTTACTTATCCCATTTTCTAATTGTATCAATATCTACATAAAACATATAAATAGGGTAGGTTTAAGCCTTAGGATAAATCTTTTTGCCATTATGTTGAGCACTTGAAGAAAGATATGGCTATCCTTGTTTACAATCTTAGCCAAGAAAATAAACAAACCAACTCATGATTTCATTTCCTAATAATTCTCCAATCCATGACCATGAACCCAACAAAGTAGAGGAAGATTGAAAAAGATTCACCATGGTCTCACAAGGGATAGAGATAATAGAATCACAAAAGGCCACTTTTTTCTTGGTCACTTCAATCTTGGAATCCATGAGCAATCCGTGTGGGACATCGAATCTATTAACACCTTCCTCTACTTCACCCAACACCCCTAACTTATAAACTTTCCTATAACCTCCAAAAATATTTCACTCAAATACCATTTAAAATCGACATCTAACTATCACAAATTAATATAAACTTATTTATACTTGATTTATTACATTTTATTAAAAAACCTAAATTAATTATAAATAATCTTTTACTTAATAAACCTAAGTTAACAAGTTCGTTTCCCTTTTAATTTCAATAAATCCCCTAGATTTTAATAATTTTGCTCTTTCATTTTATTTTGTACATTAGTGTAAATGATAATTTTTAATTGTAAACATGATAAAAACTAGCACTTGCAATTTTAGGAGGTGCAAGGGATGTTCCTGTAGGAAATTTAAGTGAATTTCGTCATCTTCTCCTTGCAATAAAAAATTATTACTCATCATTAATTCCTTCAAATTTTATATAAGCCAAACTATTTTGTTACAACTAAAAAATAAGCACATGCAACTACAAATTAATTAGAGCACTATAAATATAGGTGCTATAAAATACCATTCAATGCCATTTTGTAATGAAATACATGAAATATAAGTCATTTCAACACTGTGTGGTTAGTTATTACAAGGAGGATTTTTCGGCCCCTGTTGAGGCGCCCAACCTGGCTTTGGACTGTAAGATTTTTCAACATCTCCCTGCCTCCATCTCTCAGGAAGATAATTTTGGAATCCTTAGGACTGTTTCCATGAAAGAAGTTTGTCTGGCTAACTTTAGCATGGGGGATTTTAAATCCTCGAGGCCTAACGGTTTTCCTCTTGCTTTCTTTTTGATATTCTGGGATACAATGGGCAGGGACTTTGTGCTTGCGGCCAGGCACTTATTCAAATCTGGGAGGATCCTCAAACAATTAAACCACACTTTCATTTCTCTTATCCCCAAGATAAGTGAGCCTCTTTCTATGACTGACTTCTGACCTATTAGTCTTTGCAACACCTTTTATAAGATTATTTCTAAGATCCTTGTTAACCGCATCAAACCTCTTCTGGAAAAAATTATTAGTCACACTCAAAAGGGTTTTGTCCCTGGGTGACACATTCTTGATGCCACTTTGACAACCCATGAACTGATCCACTCAATGGATAGATGTAACAATGTGGGGATAGCTCTCAAGCTTGACATTTCCAAAGATTATAATGATAATGTGTTATGGGACTTCATCCCGAAGGTCTTGGCTAAATTTGGCTTTAACAGTTCGGTCATAAAAATCATTATGGAATGTGTTAGTACTGTCAAGTTCTTAGTTATGATTAATGGATCCCCCTATGGGATATTTTCTGCTGGTAGAGGGCTCAGACAAGGAGACCCTTTGTCCCCCTATCTTTTCATTATTATTTTTGATGTGCTCAGTAGGAACTTCATGGGTCTATTGGGTATGTGCAGGATCATCATGGAAAAAATAGGCCCTTAAGTTGCAATAAAAAGACAAAAAATCAGAGTTAGACAACTTGATGTAAAAATTTGAATAAGTTATCTATATTATTTCAAAAAAATGTAAAAATAGAATTTGTAGAAAATTGAATGTAGTTTCTAAACTACTAGACCTTTATTTAAAAAAATAAAATCTATTTGGTGAAAATTTGAAATTTCAATGTAGTAGTATTTAAATTTCAGGGTAAAAATAAGAAGTAGGTGTCTATCTGACCACCCTAACCACAATAAATAATTAATTATGAATTTTTTAATACAACTTTTAAAAAATATAAAATCTCATTTGTTTGACCACCCTAACTTGGTCAAAAATTCGTGAAATTCAATTTTTTTTTTTTTTATCCTATAGTATGCAAAGCATAGAATGTGACGCATGTTTCGGATTCAAAAAAAGTGATACCGTTTGAAAGTTATAGATGTTTTTCAATCAGCTTATCAATCAGGACTTTATTCGTAATTTTAATAGAAAATGAATAATAATTATTTATTAAATTCAAAGTAAAGCATAATTTATATTGGTCGAAGTTGAGAATATCCTCTAAAAGCCCTTTTGGTTTCATCAATTTTGGGTATAAAAAAAGTTGTTAGCCACATGGGTCATCAAATGGCTTATATATCGCCACTTTTTAGTCCATCATGATCCTGCACATACCCTATTGTCAGACGGCTCCATTATGGGTGTTAGAGTAACTTCCTCTCTAAATCTGATTGTTGTGCAAAAATTTGTGGATGACACCTTTCTATTTTGGAAGGCCTCTCTAGTGGAAGCTAGGAAATTGAAAGCTTTTCTTAACAACTGTGCCTCTTGCTCTGGTCAAACCATCAATTACAATAAAAGCAAGATTTATTTCTTTAATTGCATGGCCAATTTGAAAAATAGGGTGATTGCTATTCTGGGATGTGTTGGTGATTCTCTCCCATTGGTGTATCTTGGGCTCCCCCTTACGGTTAAGGAGCTTCCAATGGAGTTCTGGAATTCGATTATGGAAAGGATTCAAAGGAAATTGGCTAGGTGGAAGGGCTCTTTGCTTAGCCATGCTAGAAAACTCCAACTTCTCATTGCGGCTATCCAAGGTATCCCCACTTACTTTCTATCTATTTTTAAGATGCCTAGATACATTTTTGATAAGTTTGAAAGAATTCAAAGGAATTTTCTTTGGTTCGGTACTGAGGGAAAAAAGAAACTCGCTTTGGCGAAATGGGAAAGGGTCTGCCAGGCTAAAAAATGTGGTGGGCTTGGAATTAGGAAGATTGTCAACTCTAACAGGGCTCTAATGGAAAAGGTTGGCTGGGACCAGGTAAGGAACACTAAGGACTGGTGTAAAATTCTAAATGCCAAATATCTCCAGAACAGGCCTTTGATTGATTGTCTTTCAGAACCTCACCCCCAAGGCTCTGTTGTCTGGAGGAGCATTTGTTGCATACAAGGCCTGCTAAAGAAAGGGATTAAATGGAAAATGGGAAATGGGGTTAAAATTAGGTTCTAGGAAGATACTTGGCTAATTGACTCCTCTTAGGCTTGCTCTAGCTTTGGGGCGGTGATGGGAGTGACTCAGTGGTGCAGGAGCACCTATTTGATTTTTTGCCTCCATGAGGCCATTTGTAAATAGTTGCTCTTTTTTATGTATTGGGTCTTATAATAAGGTTTATAAAACCATTTTATAGGTTTTTGAGTCTTAGGAAGTAATATTTGAAGTCATTTGTCAAATAATGTTTAAAGTTGTTCCATATTGTAAAAATTGTAAAAGTTGCTCAAGAAAGTTGTCAAGCAACTTGTCAAAAGTGTCATTAAGGTGTTTGTCAACAAACTAACTAAAATGTGGTTGAAAATAGTTGGTTTTGGTTTTAATTTTATAAGTACACCCTCCAAAACTCGAATTGGAGAGGTTGGAGACATTATTTGTGAAATTTGATAAATGGCAACCTCAAGTTTGTGTGCATTTTCTGATTTTACATTGTTTCCAGGTTGTAGTTGTGGTTTTTACGGCCTGGTATGCACTCAAATAATGGAGTATCATATATGGATGGAAATATCTCTGTTTCTAGTTTCCAATTCTTTTTGTCTCATTCAATTTTATTGAGTTTTGTGGGAGATATGACTGTTTTGGTGAGACAGCCTATTTTAACAATATTGTGCAGAATTTACAGTCTGAAAGAATGTGATGGTACGGATTTTAAAGTATATATTTTGTGTCTGAAACCAATTTTATATTGTTCCTATATGAATCTAATTTCATTTGCTTCAAGTCTCATCAAATTTCATTAAGATTTGAATAAGTTATGATCATTTTAGTGAGGGCAGGTATGAACTCTGTCTAGGGTTTGCAGTTTTGGGAAAAAAGAAATAACTTATTTTGGGCTACCAAGGTTATGTTTCCAATGTGACATAGAATGAATAATAGAATGTGTTATACAAAGATTGATTTGGATTGATTTTTAAGGATTGTGAGATATGTTGTTGAAGCCTCCTAACTCTGCACCAGATTGGTATCAGAGCTCAGCAAAAGGTCTGGGCTGAGAAAGAAATTGGTTTTGGTATTGTGGTTTTGTAGTTGTGTTTTGGTTGGTTGCAGGTTATGTGAGAACCTAATTGCTGCCATTGAGAAGGCAGAGAGAAAAGTGAGTTGTGAGCAAGGAGATACTTGCTGAGACCATCTATAAAAGATGGAGAACTTGAGAAGGCATTTGCAGGCAGAGGAGGAGAGAAAGAAGAGAAAAAGACAAGCAAATATGGATAGGGAAATTGCTGAGTTGAAGCAAGAAATGAAGAGGTTGGATAAAGAGTTCCAAGAATCTATGAAGAGGATAGAAAAAATGATGAAACAGGAGACAAGTTGGAGTTTGAAATTGAAAAGGAAGATGGTTTGCCCTATAAAGAATATTGTGAAAAGAAGAAGAAATGAGAAGATGAAAGAGGAAGAAGAAGCATATGAAGATGCACATGAAGAATTCTTAGATGAAGACAAAGATGTTCCTAAGCATGAAGATGAAGAATTTAAAGTTGTTGCAGAAATTCCAATGCAAGAAGGTGAATGTATCATTGAGATAAGAAACCTGATTTCAGGACTTGAAGACGTTGAGTTGATTAAGGGAATGATCATGGATGAATTGGTCATAGAGGTTTGCAAAGGATTGATGAATGATGGAGGTTTTATGGTAGAAAGTTTGTTTCATTTCATTATGTTACTAATGCTTTGGACAAAGAATAATTTTTAGGTTGAAAAGACAAAGGAAAAAGTGCAAATGAATTGGAAGATCAAGAAGAATGCAATTCAAAGGGGCTTGAATTATTTTGCCCTCGGGAGTTTGGTGCAGGAGCACCTATTTGATTTTTTGCCTCCATGAGGCCATTTGTAAATAGTTGCTCTATTTTATGTATTGGGTCTTATAATAAGGTTTATAAAACCATTTTATAGGTGTTTGAGTCTTAGGAAGTAATATTTGAAGTCATTTGTAAAATAATGTTTAAAGTTGTTCCATATTGTAAAAATTGTAAAAGTTGCTCAAGAAAGTTGTCAAGCAACTTGTCAAAAGTGTCATTAAGGTGTTTTGTCAACAAACTAACTAAAATGTGGTTGAAAATAGTTGGTTTTGATTTTAATTTTATAAGTACACCCTCCAAAACTCGAATTAGAGAGGTTGGAGACATTATTTGTGAAATTTGATAAATGGCAACCTCAAGTTTGTGTGCATTTTCTGATTTTACATTGTTTCCAGGTTGTAGTTGTGGTTTTTACGGCCTGGTATGCACTCAAATAATGGAGTACCATATATGGATGGAAATATCTCTATTTCTAGTTTCCAATTCTTTTTGTCTCATTCAATGTTATTGAGTTTTGTGGGAGATATGACTGTTTTGGTGAGACAGCCTATTTTAACAATATTGTGCAGAATTTACAGTCTGAAAGAATGTGATGGTACGGATTTTAAAGTATATATTTTGGGTCTGAAACCAAGTTTATATTGTTCCTATATGAATCTAATTTCATTTGCTTCAGTTCTCATCAAATTTCATTAAGATTTGAATAAGTTATGATCATTTTAGTGAGGGCAGGTATGAACTCTGTCTAGGGTTTGCAGTTTTGGGAAAAAAGAAACAACTTATTTTGGGCTACCAAGGTTATGTTTCCAATGTGACATAGAATGAATAATAGAATGTGTTATACAAAGATTGATTTGGATTGATTTTTAAGGATTGTGAGATATGTTGTTGAAGCCTCCTAACTCTGCATCACTCAGAGATTCTTTGGCATACATATCAGTGATTATGTGTCTAGACCTCCTAGAGCTAGGATTTGGAAGGATCTTACCCTTTGTTTCCCCCATTCGCATGACCCTTGTGGTCTAGCTCAATCCCTTCAATTGATTCTCCCCAAAACTAGGTTTCTTTCCTATGATAGGGAGGATGAGTTTTTTTGGACTTTAGATAAACATGGGGATCTCTCTGTGCAGTCAGCTTATAGACTGTTGATTAACAATTTTTTTGTTGTGGAACCCTGGAAGAATTTTTGGAATCATCACATGATCCCTAAAATTATTTTTTTCTGGTGGATGACATGTCATAACAAAATTCTAACCCAGGACAATCTGAGGATTCGGGGTTTTTTTTTCCAATAGGTGTTTCCTTTGCGAGGTAGGGGAGGAAACTGTCAGCCACCTTTTATTACACTACCTGTATGCTGTTGAAGTTTGGAGGTTGGCTTTTGAGAAACCTGATATCCCTCGGGTCATGAGCAAGGACCTTTTATCATTTATTTTGGGTTGGTATGGCCCATTTTTCCACCCTCTTCCTAGTGAAATTTGGGAGTAGGTCCCCCCTATTTTAGGTTGGTGTTTATGGAAGGAGAGGAATAACAAGGTTTCTGGGAATATTGAGAGGAGTCCCAAGGAGGTGTTTGGCATTGGATTGAGGCTCATTGAGGATAATAAATCTCTCTTTAATGGGAAACTCTTGGAGATGGGGGTGATGGATTACAAAACAAAAATGGCTAAGGAATGGCACCAGGATTTAAAGCCTACTCCTTTGATAATTCAAAACTTTTAGCTAGGAAAATACTAAATGGGAGCCTTCGGATAGAGGATGCTTTAAAATTAATTTTGATGGGGCTGGTAAGGGCAACCTAGGAAGGGCAAGTATTCATGGAGTTATCAGAGATTCCATGGGTTCTCTAGTGGTGGGATTTGCTTGAGGTATTGGGTTTCAGTCAGCTTTAGTGGCGGAGGCTCGTGCACTGCTAATGGGCCAGAAAATTGTTGTTTCTCTAGGGATTTCTTATCTCCACATTGAAGGAGAATCCAAGTCGGTGACGAATGCTATGAATAAAGACAGATTAATTGGTTGGAATATGAGGGATATTTTGTTGGATGTTAGCTTCTTTTTATCCAAATTTAGGGATAAAAAGGTGACTCATATCTTCAAAGAAGGCAACCATGTAGCGGATGCCTTGGCTAATCTTGGCTCGGGCTGGGATTTGGCTAAATGTTGTAGGAAAAAGGAATGGCTTTTGCCAAATATTCAATCTTTAATTGTGCGGGAACAAGGCTACCATGGTTTGCAATGATTATTAATCTTTAGATGACGGAAGCCGATTGGGGGGGCCACTAGATTTTTATGGTGATCTGGTGGATGAGTGTCAACATTGGAATGGAGTACAGGTGGAGGTTTCTTGGAAAATATCTATGTGTGTGGGGCACGGAAAGGAGGATATACGTGTCTATCCTTTGGACATGGTGGATGGGGTCGAGTTCTAAGGTTTTGATGAGTTGGCGGGGTTGGGATTTAAAAGATGGTTACAAGTATAATTTTGGCGACCTGATGAAGGATAGGTGGAAGGACGTGACTTCATTATTTATGTGTATCCGTACTGTGTGATCTATTCTCTTAGGAATTGTTGGATTTCTTGTTTAATCTTCTCCTTGCATCTGGAGGTGTGATTGTATTTATAATGATTCAACTATTTATGATGGGAATTGGCCTCCTTCTAAAGTTTAGTGAGGGAACCCTTTGGCTTTAGTCGAATGGTTGCTGAAATTAGTTTTTTGGCCTTTTTGCATGGTTTTTTGTGCATTCCCTACATGTCTGCCAACTCTTGCCTTCTTGGTCGCAATCATAAATTCATTAAATTTTGTGTCAAATCACCGTGTGGTGATTTTCCTCTCCGCGCGTGCGACCTATACATGGGGTTACTTATCCTCTATTGTAATCCTTGCCTTAACTATCACATTGTGATTATTATTCGCGACTACTGCAGTTTTTTTAGTTTTTTGTGCAGGTTGATAGTTTGGGTTGTGAGCTGGTTAGGAGTGAACCTGACAACTGCAAATATTTTCAGAACAACCCTTTGTTCTAGCATATTTGTGTGGAGGGTGGCATTGCTCCACTCATGCAATGCTTGGTTGGCCATGTCCTATCTTATCGGGTTAGTTTTCCAGTTTGTGGAAGGACAAAAGGGTCTCCATTGGTGGTATATTGTTCGAAATTAGTGAGGAAGTTATAATGTAGGCTACGGGTTTGTTGTGTTTTGGGAAAAAGTACCCTAAACACACAAAAAATCCGTACCATGAAAGCTTAAAAGCCATTTTTAGAGGTGAGGAGTCCCCGGTATGGAACCAGGAGGGTTTAAGAGGGATGCACTCTCGAAGCCCTGGGACCAAGTGTGCATGGCGTTGATGAAGTATGTTACTTTGGAAGGTAGATTTAAAACCTATTTCTTTTACCATTTCCCTCTGTTAAATCACCTTAGACATAAGATGTTGCTCAGTTTCCCTTTTTCTTTTTCTTTTAATGGACCTTACAAGCTCTATTTACAAGTGCAAAGAGTCGGTCAGCCATAACCCTTGTGATTTCCCGTCGCTCCTACTCCATCGAGCGCTTATCCTAAGATTTTATCACTTTCATCTTGCTCTTTGTCCGCCTAAAGCCATCACCATTGTCTACATTGAGAACATTGAACCCTTTTCAACTGTGCATATTTCCCTGGCCGAATCCAAGAGCCCTCCTCAGAAGTCGAATTCAGGCTTTGTGGGGAATCCTTAAGCCAATTTTTATAGGAAAAAAATGAAGGGTGGGCTGGGCAAGGCCCATGCCAGCGCGGCGGAAGGGCTCTGTGAGCTAAAAGCCACTCAAGCTTACTCAGCCTACAAGGCTACTTCAACCAAAAGAGGTAAGGATATATGCACGTTGGATCCAACTGCTAAGGATGGCAAGGGCAAGAATGTTGTTAGGAATGACTCCAGGGGGGATATGGTTGTGGAGACCACAGAGATAACTAGAGGAGAAAATTCTAGGAGGAGATCCGAGAGGCTTTCAAGAACAGCAATAAGAGGCTAATCATTGAAGACTCTGAGGAGGAGCAACTTGGCAGCAAAGGTTATGAGGAAGAAGATTCTGGAGATGAGGAGGAAGAAAATGTGGAGAGACCCCAGTTTACTCTAGTGCAGAACAAGCTTCCTATTGATGGATTTTCCTCTAACTCTCTGCATCCCCTGGTGGATGAGCTTGGAGAGGTTCAGGGGACTATGGATGTTGGGGTGGATTCGAGCGATGTGGTGAAGAGAATGGGCACTCTTGACAGAAGGTTTCAGGGGTTAACCCACTTCACCATGAAGTTGGGTCACATTTTCACGAGCACCTTGTCTAATTCTATAAAGGAGGAGCTGGAGGGGAAAAACAGCCAAGAGAACAAAGAATGGGTGGGTGATGAGGTGATGGACCTCTTGATTAAAAAATGGGACAACACCTGTTAGTTGCTCCCTATGCCTGTCTGTCGGCTGTTGCTCTGCGGTTGTTGTGTTGCCTTTGGGCTATTTCTGTGTTTTTTCCTTTAAGTTTTGTTGTTTAGTCTGGTTCCTTTTTGGCCCTAGTGGCTCGTTGTGAAGGGTACAATTCCCTAAAAATGCTTCTTAACTTTTCAAAAACATATACAAATATTACACACCGAGAAAACCTAAAATGACTATACCTACATCTAGAAAATATATAAATATCCATTAGTATTTGGACAAGTCATCCCAGGCCATTACTATTTGGATTAACATCAAAATTTTGAATAGTAATATGATGAATCAAAACTGACATAGGTTTAATAAAAATAATAGTCAAACAAGCAATATTTTAAAAAATAACCTTTACATGGCCCATTTAATTTCTTGCGAGTTTTGTTAAACTTGACACAATGATCAAAAAGCATATTAAAATGATTTGACATTTTAATTCTGTCACCTTACTACACTATCATAAATTTGTATATTTATTTTGAATCTTTGTCGAACTAGAATCGATATTGAAAGTTCTTAATTTCCACAAGAAGAACCATAATCATCTCTACAATATAGAAGTCATGAATGTACTATAAACTATATTTTGCTCAAGCATGTCATTGTCTGATTATCTTAAGTTTAGTAAGTGGTGGAAGAAAAATAAGATTTAAAATAAGTTGTAGTATTTACAACTACTTCAAATGAAATGAACAACTTCAATAATTTTCTAATTTTTAAGAGTAATATATTATGGTTGGTCTTTTTCCCTCCTCACAAATGAACCTTATACAATAACACATTATTTTCATTATACATGTCCACAATTACTGACCTTCAAGGATAAGAGGAACCTCTAAATTGAGATCTAAATATATCAAGCATGAGAGTTGAAAAATAATGAATAAATATTATATTTTGAAAATATTTTACCTAACCTACATATCAAGATTTGCTTTTGTAGAAAGTGAGTTAAGCCTTGTGATTCATGGAGAGTACATGCATGGATTTTATGTATAGGTCAATAACTGCACTTATATTTTACAAACAAAACAAAAATAAATAGAAAACATCTGAAGTTGTTGCAAACTATTGGTACTCCACTACTAGATGGGGCTAAAATCACTCTTCACAAACAATCATTAATTCCATTTTTTTAATTTTTTTTTTAAATTCTAATATGTAGCATTTCAAGTTTGAAATGCAACAAATCATGAGACAACATACAACACTAATAAGGAGTAGAGCTATGAGATCAAAATACTAGCATAAATATTAAGGATCAAAATTTGATAAAAAAATTATTTACCAACAAAAATAAGCTAACCTTTGTACATTAAAAATCAACAAACAGTTAGATCCCAAATAACACCATAATAATGAAAGACCCAAAAAATGCATTATATAGCAAACCAAGAAAACAAAAAACACGTCCCTTAAAATTAACATAAAAAAACAAAAGCAAACCAATATGCATGAATCCCTCTTTCATGAAAAAAATAAAAAATGAAAAATTGCACCTGAATTCCCCTTACTAAATGGAATCTAGAAGCTACTCAAAAATCCTTACTCATCACTACAAATAAATCAAATAAACTTGTCACTACCTATACAATATAGATCAAGCAAAAACTCCAAATTTAAGTACATTTATAATAAACTCTCACAATAAAATACCAAGTATAATTTATTGAAAAACGAAAAAAAATAATAATAATAAAAGTACAAAGACAACCCTACCCCACACTAATACAAATCTTTTTGAGTTCCGATTATAAAAATCAAGACAGCAAAGAATTGTTTTGAAATGAATTAAAACAAAACATAAAAGCACCAAATTGTCCCAGTCCACTAGCCCGGCCAATCTAAAACTCTAGTAAATTCACGTGCTTTTATTCATTTTTCTACCACCTCAATAAGGAGGCTGGTTAAACCTTTTCTATTACATCATGCTATCCTCCTTCTAGAAGAAGGATACCATAATGTAATATATGACTAAATTCCATGAATGAAAGAGAATGTCGAATCAAGTGTAAGCAGATGCGGATGTATCGTTGACAAAACAAACAGTGCACCAAATGCCAATGTCATCTGTGCAGACGCGTACCTTCAGACCTTGAGATCTTATAAGAGAAGTCTCACCGGGTATTAAAACGCGCCGAATACTCATCCGTTATGGAACCTGAAAATTGTATTCTAGCTGTTCGATCTATTCACTCTTCAGAAAATGGAACACTTGCTATGCCCAGAAAACGTAAATCTGATGTTGTATTGGGAGGACTGAGTTGTTCAACTGATCGTGGCAACACAAAGTTGCCAATGGTTGCAGTGCAATGGAGGTGGAATCGAATGAAATATCTCTGTGCAAAACTGGAATCTATTATACTAATCACTCTCCCTAAGGTAATTTAAAACGGCCTTCTTTTATTGTTTACTCAGTTTAATAGGTAACTTTTTAAATTCAAAGTATGGTATTTATTGTTGTGTTTGAATGAACGGGTATATGGATTAATATATAATCACTTTTGAAAGTAGTGAATGGTCTGTTCAGATCTTCATTTTTTTATAATCTATAATAATGTCTGTTGTTGTTTTTGGATTTGATTGTGTGCAAGTTTTGATGTTCAAATCCAGAAACAATAAAAGACAAGTTTAATAAGAATTGAACTGAGTACGCATTAAACAGAGCTCCCTTGATTTTTCTATTTATATCCTACAGAAATTTTAAAATATCGAGTTGGCTGGGTACAAACTAAACAGATTCTTGAGAGCAAAAATTACAGTACATGTTTTTGGACTCACTTTGTTTAGCTTTTTTAAATTTACACAGCCAATCTAGAAATCTTAATATTTTTATTTTGATAGGTTAATAGCTGGTATGGCTAGCACCATTTACATTATCGAACCAAAAAATATTACATGCTTGCCTATCGGCACTGTAAAGTCTTTCAAACTTCAGATTTAAAAACAGCCTACGCAGTTCTTCCCTACCAGCCTAGTTTATAGTTATCTATTACAGAGATATTATTTCCTTCTGGTCATAGCTTATGTCCACTTCACCCTTCTACCTTTCGACTTCCATGGCCCACACAGTGTTGTGAATAGGGGATTGTTTGCATCATATCCTAACCCTGAGCCTCCGCTTCCTTACGCATTTGCTTCGCATGTGCCGCACAAGTCTTTACTGGGCACTCTGTTCTGCATTTCTTATGGGCCGACCCGTTCGTGATTTCCTGCACATCCCGGCCGTCATCCTCAATCCAATCTTACCCAGAGTTAGGAAGAATCGGAAGAACCGGTATTTTGTCCTCCTCTGAGTCGCTATCCGCATCGAACCCCTCGCTTGCCATATAATTTTCCAACTCCACCTTTGATAGTGGCTCTGCAAGCCCGACTGCATTAAGTAGGAAATTGAGGTTGCTATCGATGACCTTGCCACGCTCTACTAACGCCTTTGGCTCCACTGTAGTCAGGATAGGAAATTTTGGGACTCATCACCCTCCGCTTCTCTTTAATAGGTAGTAATGTTGCGGTAGGGGTATTTGATGATGCTCATCAATGTTGTCAAGAACTGCATCTATTTCCCCTAGATATGTATGCTAAAAGACATGTTGACAGAGATTTTTTACCTTTTTTTTTGCCAATCCTCTGTGAAGAGCGATTGCCAGAAACATCTCCTCTATGTTCGTGTTGAGGCGATACTTGTGGAAGGACCAAATGAATTATCTCCCCAGCACCTACTTCACAGCATTAACAAACAGCTTATCCTTCATAGTTAAGATGTCGTGAAGTCGCAGGTCCATTACCTCACCTTGGAACGGTATCATGGTGGTGGTAGTTTCCAAGCATACCGGAGTATCCATCCCTCACCATAGAGCTTTCCGGCTGATTTTGTTGAAATGGTTTTTATCGGTATGCTTACTAATCTTATATCTGATTTCATTCCATTTTTGGACCTAATTTATAGGCACCGACACTTCACATTAGTGATCCTTTACTCCAATGCTTCATTCTCGAGGCCTGCTAACTAATCTAACCCCAAAATTCCTTGAGTCCCTTATCAACATCTTGAAGGGACGATTTACCCTGCTTTTATGACGAGCATTCGGATTTTTAAGCGTTCTTATCTTGCCTTCACAACTGTCGATGCACTACTGGTACTATGACATTATTATTGACAAGACCTTTCCCCAAGCCTGGCTTAGTTGTCTTCTTCTGATCCATACGCCAACTCTAAAGCCGCACGTTTATGCAAGTTGTCAGCCACCAAATTACCTTCGTGGTATATATGGCTAATACTAAATTCCTCAAAGGAAGACAACAATGTCCGAATTGGGATAAGCCAATGCCTTAGTAGCCAGTTTGGGGTGAAGTTACATCTTATGGCATTGACTATAATTAGTGAATCTCCTTCTAAATGTAGTTTTGGTACTCCGAGTTTTTTTCCTAGTTCAACTTCGTAGAGAGTCGCTCTTATTTCTACCACATTTGTTGCTCGACCTATATTTCTTTCTTCTTGAGCGACCACCTTCCCTTCGCAATTACGGGCCATGCAACGTATGCCCGCTGCTCCAAGATTACCCAAAGACGTGCCATCAAAATTAATTTTAATCCATCCTGGTTGGGGAACCTTCGATACAATCTCATGTTTGATTTCATCCTTCTAAGGGGCCTGCAGGGTACTGATTATGGGGGGGATGTGTAATCCATCGAACCTATTAGAGAGCTCTATATCTTTATTAGAGAATATATTCTTTGGGAAAGAGTTGTTTTTTGCTACATTATTCACTATTTCCACTATTGCCTTAGTTAAGCAACTTGTTAGTATTTCTCTTCCCATAGATTGTTCTTGAAAGATGTGCCTGTTTCTCTCCTTCCAAATTTTCCAACATATTGTGGATGGGATTATTCGCCATATACTGCTAAAAACCCCTTTTTGTATCTTTTTTGGCCACGCAATTAGCCAATCCCTTAGATTTGGTGACATAGGGGTTTGGAAATTTAACAGTTTGAGGGTGTGCTTCCAGAATGAGTCGGCATAGGGGCAGGTGAGCAAAAGATGGGATGCTGATTCTATTTGCTTTTTGCACATCACACATCTGCTAGGGCCTCTAAATCCTAACTTTGACAACCTGTCCTGGGTTAATATTCTTCCCTGAGAGGCTAACCATAGGAACACTATGGCCTTAGGTATGACATCTCTTCCCCAGCATAATGTATTGAGCCAATTTTTCCTTTTCCCTCTCTTTTCCTTTATCCTATAACCCAGTTTTACTTTATATCCACCATCTGCTAAGGCACTCCATCTCAAAATATCTTCCCCTTCATTAGCCGAGAAATTTCTAGGTTCCATTATCCTTTTCAGGGCCTTTTTTTGTACTGTCGGGGCATTGAGTGTGTCTAATTTTCTCCATTTCCATTTCCTCAACCCATTATCCACTACAAATCCCCCATAGCTGCTTATCTTTTGACCCCATACTAAAGGGAAAACAATGTGGATCTACTGACCCAACAGTGCGAAATACATTCCCTTAACACCTTTACTATAGGGGAGAGAAGCAAAAACGAAAAACTAACAGTTTCAAAAACTTATAGAGATGCATACAACCATGGCAATGAGAAACCAGAAAGATAAGCAAAACAAAGATGACACAGTATTTACATGGGAAAACCCTTTCAGGTAAAAAACCCACCACACAAAGTCAAATCTATTGTATTATAGTAATTAATCGATTACATACAATATCCAGACTTCTTTGTTCAGCTCACAATCACCCAGAAAGTTTCAGATTCACTGTTACAATGTTTTTACAACATACAGTTCAAAACCCTCCTCAAGAACTCACGTCCTTCTGTTCTTCAGCTCACAACTTCAAACTTGCTCTGCAACTTATGACTCAACTCTTGACTTGTCTAACTACTGAGAAATAACACATCTCTCATGCATATGTAACCAACTCAGAAGAGCAATGAAGTCCATCCTCAAATCACGCAACTGGTCGGATCTGACAGATTCCCTGCAACGAACCGAATTTTCATTCAAAGCCATTACTCAAAATGGTTGAGCTCACCACCCTTCGTTGACAAATGCAACTGCCACAATAACTATCTTGGTATCCGTCCAATCACTATTCAACCAAGTGCCATGAGTCCAAGACCCATTAGCAATCGCAGCTGACAGAGCAACCAAAACGGTCAAACAGACATCGGGTGCGACCAAGACTTCAAGTCATTTCTAACACTATTGGAGGTGGAGTTGGAATAGAAGTCGAAACAGGACTCCACCAAAAATACACACTGTCGGAGTCGGAGTTGGATTTGGAGACAGAACTGGAGTCGAAACAGGACTTTACCAAAAGTCCAAGATCAGGAACCAATCCGGTTCTGGTTCTGCCTCTGCCAACTACAAGAAACAACAATCTAGAACCAGGACAAGGCGAAGGAAAACACCCCGAGGAGAATCCAAACATCCAGAGGAACTAGATCGTAAAAGCAGGAGTTGGTTGCGGAGTCGGAACAGAAACTGAAATAGGAACCTGGCAAACGGACATTGCCAACTTCCAAAACTGGTTCCGCCTCCGCCAGAACATGCGAAATGAAGCGAGAAGAAACAGATGGTAGGAAGCGGAGTCGGAACGAGAACAGAAACCCGAAACTTAGGCAAACAGAACAATGCCAAGTTCCATCCCGGTTTCGCCTCCGCCAGAGACCCGAAACTTAGGCAAACAGAACAATGCCAAGTTCCATCCTGGTTCCGTCTCCACCAGAACTTTGGAAACAACACAAAATCACCAAGGCATGAAAACGAGGACTTCAAGCTAGAAGTTGAGACATAATTTCTCAACACATACTCTAGATATTTCTTCCTTTATATCCTTTAAGCCCAATATATTGCATAATTTGGCGTGACCATCCCACGAATCTTCCCAAAATGAAGCCTTTATGCCACTGTGTACTTCCCATGATATGTGTTTATATATGATATCTCTAATTCACATATGAAATTCCAAATTGTTGATCCTCTTAGCGGGTTAAGGACCCTGATTATGCATATTAGGTCATTAGAGTCGAGGTATTTATTTCTCAAGATTCTGACCCATTTGTGGTTACTTGTGTACATTTGCCATACCAATTTAGCCCCCATAGCTAGGTTCATTTCTTTCAGCTACCTAATTTCGGCTCCTTCCAAAGCCTGGAGTTTGCAAACCTTGTCCCAAGTAAGTAAGGGGATTTTATTAAGATCTTCAGGCCCATTCTAGAAGAAATTACATATGATTTGATTGAGCTGGTCCACAATGCCTTCGAGGATTTTTTAGGTAGGACATTGAATATATGGGGATTGCTGCCATGACTGTTTTAACCATGATAAGCCTCCTTGCTGAAGTTATCCATTTACCTTTCCAATGTTCCATCTTATTTTTCTAATTTTCAACTAATTTGTCCCAATAGTTCATGTGGTTAGTGCCAGTGAATAGTGGCATCCCAAGGAACCTTCTTGGTAAGCTTGTCAGTTTGATGGCTAGATTTCTTGAGAGGTCTCTTTGAAGAATAGGTTGAGTGTTAAGGAAGAAAAAATTTGATTTCCTCTACTTGACGGCTTGGCCAGAGGCTATGCTTGTAGTTATTTAATACTTCTTTAATATTTTTGGCCTCCATTCTTGTGGCTAGACCAAAGAGAATGGTGTCATCTACGAATTGCTGATGAGTACTTGCTCCTACCCCTGGAGTTGCCGCAATCCCTTTCCAAGAGCCTTCCTCTCTAAGTTGTCTGATTCTCCTATCGAGGGCTTTAGCCATTATTATAAAGATAAAAGGGGAAAGAGGGTCCCCTTGTCTTATCCCCCGAGTTGAATCAATGAAACGCTAGGCAACACCATTAATTAGTATTGAAAATCTTGGATTGTTTACATAGCTTTTGATCCATCCCACTAATTCTTTATCGAAGCCAAATTCTTCTAACACTTCTAACAGAAATTGTCTATCCACCCGGTCATAAGCTTTTAGAATGTCTAGCATAAGGATCATGCTTAGTAGCCTTAATTTTCATGCCGAATGAATGGTTTCATGAGTTACTATTATCCCTTCCTCAATTGACCTAGATGGGATGAATCCACTTTGTTCTTCTGAGATGATTTTACTTATTACCGTTTTGAGCCTGTTGGCGATGAGCTTTGTGATTATTTTATAAATTGTGTTACATAGGGAAATTGGCCTAAAGTCCCCCATTTTTTTGGCATCCTTCTTTTTTGGAATGGGTGCTATGAAAGTGTGGTTGATAGTTCCCAACATTACTTTCTTCCTCCTTGACTCTTCAGCTGCTTTGACTAGATCCTCTTTGATTATTTCCCAATAGGTCTGAAAGAAAGATTTCGGGAAACCATCCGGGCACGGGGATTTGTCTGTGCCTAGTTGAAAGGTTGCTTTTCTGACTTCCTCCATAATTAGGGGTTTGGTGAGCTCACTATTTTCTACGTTTGAAATCAATTTCGGTATTTGACTGATGAATTCCTCCCTTATACCTGAGTCCACTTGAACTTCTTTTTTAAATAGTGCCACAAAGTATCTCACTACTTCTTGATTGATTTCCTGATTCTTTATGGCAAGAGACCCATCATTTCTCACCAGGACTGAAATTTTGTTAGTGTTTCTTTTGACTAGGGTTGAATTGTGAAAGAATTTGGTATTTCTATCTCCTTCTTTGAGCCACTATTCCCTGGATTTTTGCTTCCAATGGCGTTCTATTCTTGCTAGGATTTCTTCTTGGGATTCCATTAGAATATTTTCCTTGAGATACTCCTCCTTCCCCATACCGTTCTTGATTACTTCCTCATTTAGGATTTTGAGCTCGCTTTCAATTTTATCACTCTCTTCAAAAATATTTTTGAAATGTTTTTTGTTCCAAATTTTCACTTTTGGTTTAACATGGGCAAGTTTCTTATGAAATGCAAAGAGGTGAGAGTGGTTGCTGATCCAAACATCCTTCCGCCAAGTCGATATCTGTTCATAGAGGCTTGGGTCCCTCATCCACATTCTTTCGAATCTAAAGGGGGATCCTCCTTTAAATTTATCTGGTTGGAGTTCCAGTTGAATTGGAAAATGGTCTGAACCACTCCAAGGGAGAATTGAAGCTTCCAACAAATTCATTCCTTAATTCCATTCCCCTTTTACTAGGAATCTGTCTAATTTTTCTGCTATTCCAAAGTGGCCAGATCTTCTATTGGTCCAGGTATAAACTCCATTCCTTGTGTTTATCTCTCTTAACAAATTTTGGTCTATGAAATCCTAAAAGTCTTTCTGGGATCTTATCAAATTTTGTAGTTCTCCTTTCTTTTCTGATTTTTTTAGGGTGGCATTAAAATCCCCACCAATTATATTTTGTACTTCTTTTGTATCATTGATAAAAGTGGAGATTTCACCCAAGAGGAGTATTTTATCTGTTGGTGCTATAGGGTCATATCTATTGATCACATTGAGTTTTGAATTGTCTTGATATACTTGGACAAATACTGCTAACCAATTATATTTACACTCCAAAGGTTTACAGTTTACTGAGGTTGGATTCCAAAATATCCCAAGACCCCCCTAATGCTCCTAATGATTATTTACAGTATCCTTTCCAAACTCTCCACCATTTTATTTTTCTATCTTGTTCCTCTTTACTCCATTTTGTCTCCTAAATTATAATTACATCTGGCTTATTGCTATCTATTTGATGCCTAAAGTGGTGCCATTTTCTAGGGGCGTTTAAGCCCCTAGTGTTGCAACTTATGATTCTCATGGTTTCCCTGGAAGGGGGAGTCCCTTCCCATTTCTAAGGATTGTTTGACTTAATTTGGTTTGTCCTTTTGCTGCCCCTGCAATTTTCAGCTTCTCCTTATTGGGCTTATAACTTCTTTGGATGTTTGGTTTAATCCTTGAGGTTTCTCTTGCTAAGCGTATTTTCTCAATTCCTCTTTAAGCCATTATTCCTTCTTGGTAATCTTCAAAGCTTTCATGGAACTCTGATTTTGAATCTATACTCCCTATCTCTTGGCTTTCAACTGGACCTTCCTCTGAATTGATGTTTAGTAGTTTTATGTTTGGAGTCTCTCCAGGATCCTCCTGCTTTTCTTTATCTCCTTCTTGCGATACTACTAACTGGTTCTCTAATCTAATCTCAGTAAGGTGGGGAAACCCTTCTTCCTCTTGAATTTTATTTTCTGGTAGATTAGCATTTCCATCTTGTACTAACCACCAAGTTGGTTGTTTTTCTTCATGGATGGTATCCGAAAGTGCTATTTTTCCCATCTCCCCTAGCTGATTACCTAGATTCATTGATTCCACCATTTCTTTTTCTTGGAATTCCCATGCCTGACTTGCCTCAACTTTATTACTCCTATTTATAGGTCCCTTTTTGTGTTTTAGTATCCCTGTATCCGTGCAATATTTCTTATCCAGTTTCTTTGAATTGCATATGGGGCATAGTTGCAAATGGTCCTCCCTGATCACTTCCTGCCTCCAAGAACCTAACTCGGCTTTAATTTCTATTGCTCTGGGAAATTCTACCCCCTATAACTTTGCCCCACAGATTCAAAAATAGGGTCCTCTCTCTTTGTCCACTTGTGTGTTATCTATCCTTTGGAAATTCCCTAGTAGTTTACCTATTCCTTATAGGGTTTTAACTGACCAATAATCTAAAGGAAAATTGTAGATCCTTATCCAAACTGCTCTTTCTCCGACCCATTCTTTCCTTGGGTCGATGTTAGGTTTCCATTCTATCAGATGGATTTGGGCCCCGTCCAAGAAATATGACTCTGATTCTAGCGTCTCATTTCTTCTTTCTTGGTTGAGGAGTTTGACCAGAAACCAGTTATTTTCCAGGGCATTTACCGAAATTTCTTCCCCCCATTTTGTTTTGCACCATTCTACCATTGATTTCCATTTTTTTTGTCCTTCTCCCCCCCATTTAGCAAACATTCTAGTTCTTTGCATAATTTCTCGAGTTTTTTTAACAACTTCATTATTGACATTAAGAATTAGAATGGGTGGGCTTATGGACTTACCTTTACTCAGCAGTTCCTTGTCCACTTCGTTTGTCTCCTTTATTGCTTGGCATGGTGTGGATTTAATCGGGTCCAATTTTCGCCAATTTTTGGATAGATCTCTTTTTGATACTAGTTTTTCCCTGAACCACCCTTTTGATTTTGTGGGGTAGTGCTTCCAGCCAACAGAAAAATCTGTGTTCCATGTTTGTGCTGAACGATTAGGTCTTACCCATGGAGGTCCTTGACCCACCCAGGATTTTTTGCTCTTATTACTTCGATCCTTCTTGGCCTGTTCTTGTTGTAAATAATAGGGATGGCACTTCTCCACCCAAACGCCATTCTCCAACACCCATTGTGGTCTATGAATTGTTACTCCATGCTTCCGGTCAGAGTTTCCATATGTCGTCCAACCCTTGTTCGTTTTTTCTTTGAAATATTTGAAGGGGTTTATTTTGTCCATTTCCTCACTCTAAGACTCCCTAGTTGGTTCCTTTTGGCTTTGTTGGTGTGGACATCAAAATCTGCAAATGGTTAGCACAATTTCAATATCCTCATAGAATAATAAAACATTCTTCAAAATAAATGACAAAACTAATTCAAGCATGCAAAGAAGACATGAATTATATCTATTCTATGGTGGATCGGTGCTATCCTTTGTGTAGAAGATAGCCCTTTCCCAGCCGTTGATAAGCAATATTGCCAAGATGATGAGATGATAGACAATGAGATGCTCAGTGAACTCAAGTTGCCTATAATGATAGTGCTCAAATTGTAGATGATGAAATTAGAGAAAATGCATTGCATTTATAGGAGAAGTTGAGAAAGGAGAAGCTAAGATTGAGAGATGTGGGACTAAATCTCATCCAATAGGAGAGAGCCACTTGTCACAATGGGATTGGCCCATGATTCTGCAAGTGTTGGCTAATGTGCCCATTTCAAATTTGAAACTAGCAATAAATGAGTATGGTTGAAGGTTTTTGGGGGGAATTGTGTTTGGCCAAAAAAGTCAAACATGAGAGTTAGTGAGGGAATATTCCTTGGGAATATGCCCTTGTGTGGGAAAATAGGTGTTTTAATAAATCAATTTAAATGATTTATTGTGCAAGTGGATGAATCTAGAGGATTTAGATGATTAGGATTAAACTAATCAAGATTTGATTAATCTAACAAGATTTTAGGTGATATGACATTTGATTTCAGTTTTTTGTATTTATTTTAAATAAAATGAGAGGAAAATGCATATGAGTGATTTAATTAGATATATGTGATTTAATTAAATCAAGAACTATAAGAGATAATTAAATAATTGGATTTATTTATTTTTGAGAGAAGTGAATTAATTAAATTGGTTTATTTAATTAATAGATGAAATAATGTTGAATGAAGTATGATTAGATGCATACGTATATTTTGCATGTCTAAATTTTGCCTCTCTTTGAGGCAATGTACTTGTTGCATTGGTTCAAAGAATGATGCTGCTGACATCGAAATTAAAAAAAATCAAATTTTTTTCAGATGCCCCAGCAAAAAGAAGTACAGTAGTACATTGCCCCCTCGAGAGATTGAGCGAAAAGATTGAGGTGGATCTCATGACAAAGAGGTTAAAAATGAATGTATGGATGGTTAGACTATATGATCTATATGATAATGGAAATGAAATGTTTGGAAGATGCTTAGAATAACAAATTTATATTATCCTAAACAACTTAAATGATTATGAAAATGAGATGTTTGGAAGATGCTTAGAATAAAAAATATGTATTATCTTAAGCAACTTAGATGATTATGAAATGTATATGAGATGGATGTGATGGATGATGTTGTGCTATGATGACATTAAATTATTATGAAAGATGCAAGATGGATGCAGGATGGATGCATTGTTAGCACAAAAGAGGATAGAAGAATGAGAGGGATCAACCCTTAAATCCAAGAAGATGTAGATGTCCAACAAGTCTACTAGTTGTCAAGAATTTATTGGATATGATGATGAATGTTGATGATGTATTGCTTAACCAAGGATGGGAGAGATAAAGATCATACCTTTCTTTATGTTTGATATCACACGTAGGTGCAATGCATCAAGGTATTAAGAACCAAGATGGTGTGGTGCCTAGTGTGATGGACTTTGATGTGTCAAACAAATAGGAGTATTCTTGTTCATACTTGACAAACATAACCTTATTTAGAATGCAGTTCAGATATTCCAGATATCTCAGGCCAAGACATAAAAAGGCAAGCCTTTTTATGTGGTCAACAAGATACCTAAAACATCCTTCCTACAAACAAAACAAAGTATGCATGATGAAGCTATTTTACAAGAATATCCAACAAGCACAGTAGATAAAAAGATAATGATCATTGCCCCATTCCTTTCTCTCTAAACGTGTTTTATTTAGGCATCATCGAGAGGTCCTTGGAATGAGCAAAAAATAAGATAAGTCAATAAAAGACCAAATAAAGAAAACAAAACAAGCTAATGTTCTTCATACCGCTAGCAAAGACTAACTACTGTGGGGTACCTAATGCTTATGTCCATCACAGGAAAGCTTGATCCTAGGACATGTTGTGATTAGGGTTTTGATGGGATTGATTTGGGTGATAAGCTATTGATATTCTGAGTTGACCAACTTGCTGACTCAATGACCTAGACTTTCAAGACTCTGGCGATTAGAGTGTTAACTTTTGAACTTGCTAGACTTGCTTCTGACTGACTTACCAAAGGGTGAAGGTGATGATTGATTTTATTATGAGTGATGATAATCGTGGGTGAAAGCAAGATGAAATGGATGCACCATTTTGGGTTTTTAGATATTTTGAGGCTATTTTTTGGTATTTTCACATTTTTTAATGTTTTTGGTATTTTCAAGATTTATGACGAAGAGACTAACTTAAAGACCTATCCTAGGGGTCTCGGGAGCTGATCCATAGATAAGACTTGCCTACATTATACATGCAGAGACCATGTAGTTCGACTAATGACATACTTGACTCAATGATTAGATAGATTGGCAAACAGATTGCCATTGCGGCGGACACCTAAGGACTGACCTAAATATAAAATAGATGGCTGAATGGATTGCCAATATGATAGATGCCTAATGACTGACCTTAACAGTCTCAAGGGATGATCAAGGATCAACCTTGCCTACATTCAAGCTCAGAGACGACGTAGTTTGGACAAAGTGAAATGATGATGAATTTTTTGAATTTTTGATGTTTCGAGAAGATTTCAAGAATATACATGAATTTGATCCGATGTCGATACAGGAACATGCCCCCAGCGTGGTGCGATAGACTACTTCAATAAAGGTAGGAAAAACTGACCTTAGGAATATGCCAAGTAGTACTATGGTGGAATATGATATGGACACCAACGCAGGCTATGGTATGGATGCGAACGAATGGGTGTATGGATGATTAATGAAATGTGATGGAATGGATGAGTGAGTCATACAAATCTTGGTGGATAGAGAGTGATTTATTTACTCTTGACATTTTTTTTCCAGGTTTTCACCAAGGTACTTGTCCAAAGCGCCACCAAAGTGGTTTTCACTAGAGGAAATTTTTTTCCTTTACTATTTTCAATCCTTTTTCTGATATTTTTAGATTTTTTGTATTTTTTGATTTTTTTGTTGCCGCCAAGATGCCTATTTGCTATGTTTTCATCAAGGTAACCATTTTTTCAAGAATTTTTCTTATTGTTTATGTATTTTTTGTTTCTACACCTTGCAATTTCTTAGGCATAAAACTTTTTGAGATGACAACAGTTCATGGGTTCCTCCAGAGGCTCGCCGTCTAGTGTCGACAACTGATATGCCCCTGATTTATAGCTTGCAGTGATGATGAAAGGTCCCAACCAGTTGGATTTAAATTTTCCTTTGCTGTCCGGGTTTGGTACATTCTTTCAGTTCTCTTTTAGCACAAGGTCACCGACTTGGAAGGTGCGTTGCCTGATCCTCTTGTTGTAGCTCTTTTTCAAGCAATTTTGATTGACCTGTAGATGATTGAGGGCCTCCATGCGTCATTCATCTAGTAACTCTAGCTCATTTAGTCTTGTAACCCTATATTCCTCATCTATGATGAGCTTTTGCAATAATATCCTCAGTGATGGAAGCTCGATCTCAATTGGGAGTATAGCTTTTGATCCGTAGACAAGGGAAAATGGGTTGGCGCCTGTTGGCATGCAGATGTTGGTGTGGTAGGCCCATAAGGTGGGGTTTAACTGTAGATGGCAGTCATTGACTATTTTCTTATAGATCTTCAGAATGGTTTTGTTGGTAGCTCCTGTCTGGCCATTTCCTTGTGGGTAATATGGTGTGGAAAATAGTGTTGGATTTTGAATATTTCACACAGGTCATGAACATCTTGATTCTTGAAGGGTGTCCCGTTATCAAAGATAATGGATTGGGGAACACCGTATTGACAGATGAGGTAGTTCATGATGAACTTGGATATTTTTTTTCTAGTGATGTAGGTCATGGGAATTGCTTCGACCCACTTTGTGAAATATTCGGTGGCTGTGATGATGAACTTATGGCCATTAGATGAGGTAGGTGAGATTTTACCTATGAGATCGAGCCCTGATTGGGAAAAGGGCCAAGGTCTAACTATAGGATGTAATTCTTGAGCTGGTGCATGAATGAGGTCTCCATGTTGTTGGCACTGTAGACACCTTCTGACAAAGTCATGTGCCTCTCTCTCCATTGTTGGCCAATAGTATCCGGTTCTTAGTAACTTCTTGGCCAAGGTTATACCACTCGAGTGTGAACTGTAAGTGCCATTGTGTACCTCAGTCAAAGCAGTCAGGGCTTCCTCAGGTTTTATGCAATGTAACAGGGTTTCTCCTAGGATTACAAATCATAAGGACCTTTTGACAAAGGTTCACTTGAGTTTCGGGGTAATGTCGGCTGGGAGGACTCCTAATCTCAGATAGGTGTAGATTTCATGATACCAAAGATCACTAGAACCAATGAGATTGCATGCATATTCTGACTCTATTACCTCAAAAGTGGGTACGATAAGCTTCTCTACCAAGAATTCATGTTTCGAGACATTATGAGGGATATCTAGCAAGGATCCAATCATTTCCATTGCATCAGCTGCTCTATTGTTTTCCCTCGGTATCTGCTCAAAAGTGATATCAATAAATGATTCTTTGAGGCCTTCTACCACCTTTTTGTATGGTTTAAGCTTATCATCCTTAGTTTGGTATTCACTGTTGACTTGATTGATGATAAGTTGTGAGTCTCCATAAACCTTTAATGCCATGATTCGCCACTGTGCTGCAATGTTGTTTGTACAGGGGAATGCTAACCTGTAAGATCTTGGTATATAGTCCCCTTGGGGGGTAATGAAGAATACACTAGCTCCTGATCCATGTTGTGTGTGGGAACCGTCAAAGTATAGTTTCCAATGATCGGCTACACCGAGATTGAATAGGGACTTGTCTGGAAATTCTAATATGAGCGAGTTGTCTTCATATATTGGAGCTTCTGCTAGTTGATCCGCAGTGACTTGTCCCTTGACCGCTTTTCTCTCTACATACTCAATATCATTCTCAGATAGTATCATAACCCATTTAGCCATTGTACCCATAAGCATTGCTTTTGATAATAGATACTTGAGGGGGTCTATCTTGGCAATCAACTTAATTTGATAAGCTAGCATGTAGTGTTTGAATTTTTGGGCTGCAAACACCACTGCTAGGAAATATTTTTCTATTGATGTTTAATTGAGCTCATGCCCTACCATTGTTCTGCTGATATAGTAAATCACCCGCTCGGTTCCCTTTTCATCATGTTGGGCTAAAAGGGAACCAAGGGTGGTCATTGTTGTTGAGATGTATAGAATTAATTGTTTTCCTACGATTGATGGTATCAACATAGGTGGTGTAAGTAGATATTCTTTTATTTTTTTGAATTCTTGTTCGCACTTGTCGTCCCACCTGAATGCTACTCCCTTGTGGAGTAGGTGTGAATAGGCAATTTGTTTATCTACTAGCTATGCTATGAATCTTCGGATGGACTGGAGTCTTCCTTGTAGTCCTCTGAGTTGTTTCAGTGTTCTTGGTGCTTCTAGATCAAGGATTTCTTTTACTTTTGTAGGATCCACTTATATCCCTCTCATTGATACTATGTAGCCCAAAATTTTCTATATTGTACCCCAAAGACACATTTCTTTGGGTTGAGCCTGACCTTGTATTTTTCTAGTCGGTCAAAAATTGCACTTAAGGTCGCTATCTGGTCTTGCCTCTTCTTTGATTTAGCCAATATGTCATCCACATAATCTTCGACTATTTTGTGGATCATGTCATGGAAGATCAGTGTCATGGATCTTTGGTATGTAGCCCCTACATTCTTTAACCCAAATGGCATCATATTCCAACAGTAGCTGCCCCAAGGACATGTGAATGTTGTCTTATGTTTGTCTTCAATTGCAATCGTTATTTGGTTATATCCCAAGAATCCATCCATCAGTGATAGCATCTCATGTATGGCCGTCATATCCACTATCATATCAATGTTGGGTAGTGGAAAATCATCCTTAGGACATGCTTTGTTGAGGTCTCTGAATTCTGTGCAGATGTAGATGCCCCCATTTGGTTTTAAGACTGGTACGAGGTTGGATACCCATTATGGATAGTCAATTGGGCATATGAAGCCAATGTCTAAAATTTTCTGTAATTCTATCTTTACGAGAAAAACTATCTGTGAGTGCACCTTTCTTAACTTCTATCTAATTGGCTATGCTCTAGGGTGAACGACCAAATGATGAACTACTACTTCGGGATCCAGACCTAGCATGTCAGTGTAGTTCCATGAAAAATTTTCCTTTCTTTCTCTTAATAATGCAGCCAACAATTCTTGTTATTCTTGTGGTTTTGTCTCTATTCCCAAGTTGACAGAAGTACACTACTCTACTAGGACTGGTGATTTCTCCTGATGTAGAGTAGTAGGGGGGAGATTGAATCCTTCATCCTCTGGCACCTGAGAGAGGTTTTCACCATTGGATGCATCCTTTATTTGTAATGCTCTCTAGTTAGTGCCACACTGTGGTTTTCACTCAATAACTCTGAGCTTCTTCTTGATATTTTTATTTTGTGACTGAAGTACTCAATCGTCTCCCCATAATATGCTTGGGTGTCCAATGTGATGTCAAAACCCTCCTTGTGATCCCCACATGGAGTTGTATCCCTTAGTCCCATGAATTCTGAGAGAGCCTCATCATTTTTAAATGAGTCTAGAATTGGTGGTCCACATTGGTCATGATCGATGAGTTGAGGGTGTACTAAGGTGATTTGGTGGGTTTGTTGGTTTGACTCAGTGGGTGAGGCACAAATCATAAGTAGGGTGGAATCCTGAAAGAGCCTAGGAAGGCCCACTATAGTGTAATCATCGTCACTACTCGCGCAAACATCAGTGACGTCAAAGGTGAAATTGTCTAATGGGATGCCTATGCATACGGGTGGTCTAAGGGTAGTTGCCGACACTTGAGGGGAGGACCTAATTTCCCTACTGGGAATACCTCTTCTACGTATGGTTATACTCGGGGGAGTGCATCCAAGGCCAAGGTTCTGCATTCTTCTTTTTCCAATGATGGGCTCCAGCCATCCATCACTAATCCTTCCAAGGCTTTCGTTCCTATTATAGCCCATACCAAACATCATTTGCAACCCTCTGTTAGTTTCATCCATGGGTAGGGTGGGGGTGGGCCTTTCATCTTGGTATAATGTGTTTGAGATGTCTCCCTCATCCACATTTTCTCAACTAAGATCCCCCCAATGATAGAATCCAGTTTGGTCTTCCCTAATAGTGTGGATAGGTGTTTCAGTTGGTCGAGGTTGCCCATGTGACCTAGGAGATTGTGTTAACTCTCCTACAAAAAATGCACTCCTTTTCATTTTATAGGTGTCGCATCCATTTTCCTGGATCATGTTTTTGATTTCGGATATATCAGGGATGGCGGATGTCTCTGTCGCAAAAGTGGAGGTGAGGTTAGCTAGGTTGATGTATGAAGTGGATGGCCCTTCATCATTTTTCGGGACTTGGGGGATTTTATAAAACTTGGCTTCCAAGATTTTGCAGTAAGCGAATGGTTCAAGATCCCCATTTATAGTGACCTCCTCATTTTAGTACAAGAATTTTACGCATTGATGATATGTTGAGGCCACTACTTTCATTGCATGGATCCATGGATGACCAAGGAGGATTTTATATGGTAATTTGAGGTCAAGGACCTGACAGGTAGTCTCCATGGTTTTTGGTTTGACTTGGATTGGGATTTTAATAGTGCCCTGAGACACTCTTTCTTGATCATCATACGCCCTTATTGTGATGCTCTTGTTCTTGTTAATGGAATCCTTGGTGAATCCCAAGTTCTTTATAAGCTTGAGAGAGAAAATATTTAGGCTTGCACCTCCATCCACCAGGACTCCTTTAACTTTCTTTTTATGGACCAGCAGTTGAATGTGGAATGCGCAGTTATGAGATGGATGCGGGGGGAAGTCTTGATCAGAGAATGTTAGGAGATTCTAGGTGACAATATTTCCAACCATAGCATGAAACTGATCTATGTCAAGGGTGGTGGAGAGGGTGGAGGTTGCTAATGCTTCATCAAGAATTTTCCTATGGGTAGTGGAAATTTTTAACAGCTCCATGATGGAGATCTGTGCGGGAGTTCTCTTCAGTTGGTCAATAACATTGTAATCATAGGGAATGGCTCTTGTATTTGAAATGGGGGTCTTAGATGGCTATGATGCCCCTGCAATAGTAATATTTTCGCTACTTGTGGTGACTCCACAATCAGCATCGGCTCCTCTGACCTTAATGATAGTGACCATTTCATCTACACATGCGACAATGTCTTCATAAACAAGGTTTGCGCTAGCGTAATTTTGCTTCCCTTTGTTATTTCCTTGATTATTCCCTTGATTATGATTTTGTGTCGGATTGGTTTATATCTTGAGGTCTTGATTACTAGCTAGTTGTTCGACATTGATGATCTTGCCCTCAATGAGATCCTCATTGATATTTTTCAACTTCATATAGTTGGCATTTGTGTGTCCCCTGACTTTGTGAAAGTCGCAAAGGAGGTTTTCATTATACCATGGTGGCTTCACTTGGGGTTCGCTATAATTATCATGGGTGGGGACCTTGATGATTTTCTCATTGACCATATTTTTAATGATGGACTTGATTGACTCCCTGAGGGCTGTGAATTTCCGTTTGGGGGGAAACTTGTTTCGTGGAGGTGGTCCTCCTTGATTATTGAGATTGTTGATTTGGTTTTGGGGTGGTTGTCGGTTTACCACATTTGTTTGTACATTGTTTCAGTTGTTGTTTTGCGGTTGGCGATGTTGTGTTTGATTGTTTTGCTTGGGGGAACTGATGAAAAATTTGGCATCTACTATGCCATCGTTGGTGAAATTTTGACTCTTCACCCATGTGCGAGGTTTCTCATTAAAACTAGTGGATGGGTGACTGTCCTGATGTTCATCATAAGTGGGTGTGCTCCCTTATGTAATGAGATCTTGTTCAATAGTGAGTGCCTTGGGGATCAGTTGATCATGCATAGCAATGCATTACATCTTCAAATAGAATGCCATGGTTTTGTCTGTTTTGGTGATGATGGTACATAATTGTTGCTTTTATAGAATGGCCCACTTACTTCGATTAGCTTTCGCTCACCATCATTGGAGTAAGGTGGTGAATGATTATCCCTTCCTTTGTTTGAGTGCTGAGAATTCTTCCAAACTAACATCCACAAAAATGTTGAATGCGTAATTTTGGAGGAAAGCATCTTTGATTTCTTGAAAGCTTTTGATTCCCATAGGCAGGTGAGAAAATCATTCCATAGCGTCACCAGCCAAGCTTTGAGGAAAAAAACGCATTAGATATGTGTCATTGTAGGCGACTTCCATGCAATGTACTTGGAATTCCTTGATGTGATCTTCAGGGTTTCCCATCCCATGATATTTATCGAATTTGGGGATTTTGAATCCCTTGGGGAATGGTACCATTGCCAAGCTTGTGTCAAATGGATAGGGACACAAGTTGATTTATGATGTCACGTCACCTTGCGGATCGGGAGGTTGAGTGAATACATTCTGAGGTGTGGGATTGATAGATGGGATGTTGATGTGATTTTGTTGCAAGCTTTCCTAAGCAAGTGATGCCTGTGCCTATTGTTGAGCCAACAATACCCGTTGTTGGTCCTATTGATGTTGTTGTTGTGCCAACAATGCTTGTTGTTGGTCATGTTGTTGTTGTGCCAAAATCACTTGTTGTTGGTTGTAATGTTGTTGTAATTGGTAGTCTTGCAAGGCTTGCTGATATGCTTCTTGTTGCGCTTGCAATTGTGCTTGGTACTGTGCTTGCACTTGCGGTTGTTGAGCTTGGAATTGTGCTCGTGCTTGAGCGTGTGCTTTTTGGATTGCTTGTGCAATTTGAGTGGCATGTGTGGCTTGAGCGGCTTGAGTTGCATGTGTAGCTTGTTTGTCCTATTGTTGTTGCAACAAGCCTTGGGCTTGTGCGGCCTATTGTGCTTGCGCTTGTTGAGTGGCTAATTGTGTAGCTTGTTGGTTTTGAAGTGCTCTTTGCTGGGCAGCTTGTCCAACATCTTGCAATGTCATGGTGAATGAATTGGTTGTGGTGTGCCTTGGTGGTAATGGTGGCGGATTTTGAAGAATGCCAACAATTGTGATGAGTGGAACAATCGTGTTAATGATCGAGGTTTGAGCTATGAATGGTGTGATCGAGGTGCTTATTTCCTACGAGACCATGCTTTGACGAATGGAAGACATGTTGATCGTTGTGGTTGCTTGGATGGTTGTCATCTGTTGTGATATAGATGACACAACTGGTGGATTTGATGAGGTGCTCTGATTTGAATAGTGGATTTTCTTATTCTATGGTAGGAGTGATGATGTGGATGTGAGTGGTAAGGGTGGCAATGGTGGGAAGACAGGTGGTGAAATCCCAATATCCTCATAGAATAATACAACATTCTTCAAAATAAATGACAAAACTAATTCAACCATGCAAAGAATACATGAAATATATCTATTCTGTGGTGGATTGGTGCTATCCTTTGTGTAGAAGATAGCCCTTTCCCAGCCCTTGATAAGCAAGATTGCCAAGATGATGAGATGATAGACAATGAAATGCTTAGTGAACTCAAGTTGCCTATAATGATAGTGCTCAAATTTTAGATGATGACATGAGAGAAAATGCATTGCATTTATAGGAGAAGTTGAGAAAAGAGAAGCTAAGATTGAGAGATGTGGGACTAAATCTCATCCAATAGGAGAGAGCCACTTGTCACAATGGGATTAGCCCATGATTATGGAAGTGTTGGCTAATGTGCCCATTTCAAATTTGAAAATGGCAATAAATGAGTATGGTTGAAGGTTTTTGGGGGGAATTGTGTTTGGCCAAAAAAGTCAAACATGAGAGTTAATGAGGGCATATTCCTTTGTGAGGGAAAATAGGTGTTTTAATAAATCAATTTAAATGATTTATTGTGCAAGTGGATGAATCTAGAGGATTTAGGTGATTAGGATTAAACTAATCAGGATTTTATGAATCTAACAAGAGTTTAGGTGATATGACATTTGATTTCAAATTTTGTATTTATTTTAAATCAAATGAGAGGAAAATGCATACAAGTGATTTAATTAGATATATGTGATTTAATTAAATCAGGAACTATAGGAGATAATTAAATAATTGGATTTATTTAATTTTGAGAGAACTGAATTAATTAAATTGGTTTATTTAATTAATAGATGAAATAATGTTGAATGAAGTATGATTACATGCATGCGTATATTTTGCATGTCTATAGTTGGACCTGCTTTCCCCTATTGGCTACTGGCCACCTCTTGCGTATCATGTCTCTGCTTTCTTTCCTAACATGACTCCTAGTCCCAAATTAACTGTTCTACCTCCTTCCCTAGTTCGCTGACCTCCCTATGCTCGATCGCGCCTGCCTGTGCCGCTTCGCTGCCATTTTTAGCTTTGCCCATCGCGCCTTTTTATTTTTCACTACTTTTTTTACTCCTACATAGGTATTTCAAAAATGTATTAGAAATATTAATATTATAGTTTATTATGTGATTGATTTTTATTTTTTGATTTCTTTCAAAAAATATAAAAAATAAATCTAAATACAGTTCAACAGAACTCTCCTTTTTTTTACAAAAAAGATAAATATATGAAAAAAGAATTCCAAAATAAGTGTAAAAATATTTCTAAATAGTAACAATTAGCATTGAAGTTCACAAGATAGAATTTTAAGGAGGTTTTTCTCAAAGCCACCTCTTCTAAGAACTGAAGGAATCCAAAAAATCAACAAAAGAAAGTAGACAAATCAAATTATTATGAACACACCAAAATAATTGTGAATATTAAACAATAGACAAAAGCTCTTAATTTGTGGCATAGCGTAGTGGTTTAAATATGGTGTTGTTCTTGACACCAAGATTCAAACCTCGTTGAAATGTTATTTATGACCTCACTGATTTTTAGATAAAAACGTTTATGACTCTTTACTAAAAAAAAAAAAAAAAAAACTCTTAATTTATAACAATTGAAAACTAATATCAAATATCCATTTGAAAGTAAATCACAACAAACACTCTATCCATATTTTATAAAACAACTCTTTTGTTTCTATAATTTATATCACAACATACATTTGAACTTCTTAAACTGAAATGAACTTACTCCTAGTATTACATTACCGAATGAAATATAATTACAAATGATATATATTTTTTCAATTTTAGCAAAGAAGTTTTTTTACATAAAATGCAGGTAGGATTTGTATAACATAAACTTTATCACCTCGTGCAGAATTGAAAATAAGAAATTATGTATTAGATAAGTTGAACTATAATTTTATTTATGTTAACAATATTTTTTAATTATTTTATTAAAATAAATATTTTATACAAAAATATAAAAAATTATGAATTCTATGGTCCTCTCAAAATATTTAATGTGGGATTAATGACAAGTGTGTAGTTTATATTTTCTTTTAATACTATTTTCAAATGGATTTTCGAGGTAGTGTTGGCACATCTAGTTCATGCTACATTTTTTGTTTAAATTTTTACACTATTTTGGGACATCCTAATTTTGATGGATTGGGATATTGGTCTCATTTTTACTATTTGAAAAATTAAGTTGGAAATAAATTATTAGATTTTAAAAATTACTAATCTTATGGGATATATTTCGCAAAAGATTTTGGACTCAATAGAAATAATTTTGGTGGATGTGTTTTGTGGATGAATTCTTAGTTCTTTATGATATTTAAATTTTGAGGCAATTAGATTTTGGTCATTTTCTTGGCTCTAATAATTTTGGATCTAGGATCAAATCTTCTAATAAGATGAATAGAGCAGTAAATAGACTTTTCCACTCGTTCTTTCTCAAAATAAGCGTTGATGGTTCCTTTTATAGTAGTATAGGTGAAGCAGGGTTTTATGGAGTTGGGTGGGATAATGTTGTTTTAGTTAACTTTATTTCATCTTCTATTATAGGGTTGGGCATTAATAAATAGATGGAGGCCTCAATTATCCTTGTGGCTCTAACGAAAGAAAATGAGTTAGTTCTTGATAGAGATAGAAAGAAAATAGGTGATGGTTAGAGAAGGATTGGGAAGCTAATAAGAGGTTGTTGCAAGCCAATGAAGAAGTATCAATTGGGTTATGAAGTAGACGAGAGAGATAAGACTACCAACATGAATTTGTGGATCTTTGATACTTTTTCTACAATACAAATCCAAACGTTTATTCTCATTGCTATTATTAAAATGTGTGGTGTAATGCAAGCCATTTCACTTCAGTGTTTCCTTTTGCAATCAATAATTTTATTCATTTCATAGATTTTCTAATATATTATTAGCTTATCATAATCATGTTGAGAAGTGTTTTGTTTTAATCTTTGATTAGCATATCATAATCACATGTTGAGTAGTTTTGTTTGAAATATGTGAAGAAGGAATTTGAAATAAGAAGGAATGTGAAGAATAGCATTAGAAATTTTATTTTTAGGAGACGTTAGACCAAACAATTCATTAAGAATTCTTAGTGGTTTGTATGAAACAAGTTGCAATATAAGGTGGATTCTGTTGGATATTGATTGTGCTAGTTGATGCAAGTAGTGTTGAAAGCAACCATGAAAATGGGTAGCAACTAAGAGGTCAAGATGAAATCCTTGACAACATTTACTTCTATTTTTCTCTCGTAAACACTCTCCAAAATATTGACAATTTGCAATTGGATGATTTTCTTAGGCAAGGGTTACTAGAGTATTGCATGTTTGATGTGTGATGCCAAGAAAATATAATTAATGTTAATCTCAAGGAAGGATAGGATGCAAAAAATTAATGTGAAGTAAAAAATCCACACAAGTGTCCCCGTCTCACTACATGATCATACAAAGGTCGTGTCCAAGTCTCATTTTTTCCTTAAAAGGATGTGTATGCCAACCTTTTTTTTTTTGAGGAATAAATTTTTTGTTTTGTTATTTTGTGGCATCATCATGTCTACACCAAAGTTGCTTCTCTTAGATGTTCAACTCCTCAAGGGGCCTAACTATGCGTTGTGGAAGATGAATATTCACATGACTATTCATTTCAAACAACTATGGGGAATCGTTACCAGTGTAGTGTAGTGCCCAACTAATGTAGATGAGTGGGAAAAATTCCAACAAGGCCAAATTAAAATTATTGATGTTGATCACCCTCAACATCTTTGACGAGGTTCAAACACATTTTTGGGATGTGACAATATCAAAGGTGGCCTAGGATATTGTATCCACCATTTATGAGGAAAATAATCAAACCAAGATACTCAATCTCTAGTCCAAGCTTCACACACTTAATATGCAAGATGGTGAGAAAGTAGAGAATCTTTTATTTTGAGTATCAAAACTCTGAGAAGAGCTTGTTTCCCTCAAATAAAAGGTGGATGACAAACTACTTGTTTCGATCACTCTAAGAACTCTTCCTTCCTAGTCCCCAATTTTTGTCACAATTTTAAATATCACCAATCAAAAGGTTCCATTTGAAGAAATAGTGAATTTTCTCCAACAAGAACTCATCCAATCAGTACAAGATGAGTTTGGAGATAAAGCACTAATCTCGAGACAACAACGTGGTCAATTTTTTTGAAAGGGGTAACCAGAAACGGAATCACAAATGCCAACATAACAACTACAAAATCCTCAAAAGGAAAATAAATGATGTTACATGTGTAGTACCCACACACATGACACTAATCATTTTTGGTATAATGGTGGGTGATCCCACAATACTGGTTTACAATTTTTGGCCAAACTAGACACTGAACTGATTTTTTCCAACTAAATCTTCACTTTCAGACACCTATAGTGGTTAAACTGTGAGGAATTTGAAGATGGTGCAAACAAGTGATTTGTGACATTTTTTCGGAAGATTCTAAATATATTTTTTTCTTTTTTTTTTGAATCAGATTGGACTTCTTTTTCCATCTCCTTCGAAAACTAGGTTTTTTCAATAAACACCATTTTTACGGAGTGACACTCATCATATAACATACAATTTTTTTCCATGAAGGATACAATTTTAATTTTTTCGAATTTAGATTTGTAACAACGATATGTAGTGCTTCCAATTGGTTTCATAGTGTTTTATTGAATAATTTTTCCTTAATCAAGTTTCGAAGTCAAACCAATTACAATACAGACATAGGAAAACCATATAACACATGCACTTTTTTGAATGTATCGATTTAATAAAAACAATTGTTGGATCAAGGACTTCAATATCTGGTGCACCCATATTTTTCAATTTTTTTTTGTTAACCTTCTATTTTTCCACATGTGCAGAACAAAGAGCTTGATTTTCAATGAAAAACCTACATTCAAAAGAAATAAAAAATAAATATAATAAATAAATTAAATTTATTTAAAATTATACTTTTTGCGATGCTTATAATAAGGACTACATAAATACAAAAAATAAATTTTAAATGAATTCATTTGATCCCCCAAAAGGTAAATCAAAAGTAGCTTTTCATCAGCATTTTGATAGGTGTAAAGGATACTCTATTATAGGTATGGTTTAAAACTAGCAAGGTTATATCCAAGGGGGTTTGATCTAAGGTGGTTTGATCAAACCTTCTTCAATTAAAATCCTTCAAATAGAAAATTTAAAGGCTTAAATCATATATTTTCTAAAAATATGTGATTTCAACAAAAATTAGAATCTCCTAGAAATTGTAAACCAGCATTGTGGGATCACCCTAGCCCGACTCAAGGAAATTATAGTCAAGAAACCTTGGTGTATTTTCTCACATGAAGAAGAGTCAAGCCTTTTCCTACTTTCAAGACATCTACCAACCAATTGTATGGGATATAGGAAAGTCCCTTCTCATCCACTCATATTGAGGAGGGAATTCACATCAAAGGAGTTATTAAAATTCTTGAAGTGGCATATCATCAAAAAAAACTTGATTGCTACCTATACACCCTAAAATAATGGCATTGATGAACATCATAAGATCAAACTATCATGGAGATGGCTTAGTGCATGATTTCCTTAGATCAATTGGAGGGTCAATTTTGGGTAGAAGCAGTCCAAATAGCTTTGTATCTTCTCAATAGGGATCTTAAAAAGATATCACAAGAAAAGACACTAGAGGAGGTATGAAGTGGTTATAATAATTTAATATCTCATCTTAGATTATTTTTTTAGACTTCATATATGTATTTCCCAGCTAATAGGAGGAAGAATATTGATTCCAAGATACTCTACTGCATCTTTCCAGAGTAAAATACTACTTCAAAAGCTTATCATATCGTGGATCTTGAGACACAAATTATTTATGAGTGTCAAGATGTGGTATTTGATGGGTCATCATTTGACTTCTTGACACATAAGGAAGATTCATCCACTTCTCATAGATTGGTCACACAATTAAATGATGAGAATGAGTATTCCTCTAAAAAAAAATATTAGCTACAATGAGAGTTGTTTGTTGGTCTTGATCCTTTGGAACATCATTCTTCACAAATCAACATAGAAAATTCTTAATGGGTCCAAACCACCATTAGGGACTCCCATCTAGTTTCTCTTCTAGATCTCTCATCAAGATTTATAATAAGACATGTGAGAAATGAGGTGAATCTTGCATTGATGAGTTTAGTTGTTGATAGAACTAAACTTGATTTAGTTTGAGAAGCCTTAAGTCAGCCACAATGAAAGAAGGACATGGATTTCAAGTATTATTCTTTGATAAAAAATCCAACATGGGCACTTTTTGATCTACCTGTAGAAAATAAACTAATAGGTTGCAAATAGTTTTTCAAAATAAAATACAAGGCCGATGTCTCCATCAAAAAATATATAACATGACTCGTTGCAAAGGGATACTCTCGACAGGAGGCCATTGATTATGAGGAGGCCTTTGCACCCACTACAAAGCTAAAAACAATCAGAGATGTTTCTATAGTGGAAACACAATATGGATGGAAGCTTCATCAGATGGACACCAAGAGTGCTTTCCTAAATAGTGATGTAGAAGAAGAAGTATACATAACCCAACCAGAAGGGCTTTCACTCATAGCCCCTCATATCCAAACTTGTATATTAAGAAGCTAGACACAAATAATATTATTCTTTTCTTCTATGTGGATGATCTTGTGATCATAGGAAGCTCAAATATTCCCATTAATGATATAAAGAATGATATAGAAAACCCCTTCAATATGATAGAGTTAGGGCTACTCTAATATTGTCTTGGCTTGGAGATATGACAAAAAAAGAATCAAATTTTTATCTCCCAGAAGAAATATGTGAAGACGCTCCTAGAAAATTTTGGAATTTCCAATTGTAAACCTATGTCCACTCTAATGGAGAAAGGTTTAAAACTTTATTTATTCCAAGATTCACCTCAAGTAGATGCAACTCTCTTCTAGAAACTTCTTGGGAGTCTCATTAACTTGACTTATACCATACCAAATTTATTCTTTTCTATCATCTATCTTTCTAGATTTATTCATGAGTCAAAGCAATGTCATTATGTTGTAGCTAAGAATATTTGGAAATATGTTTGAGGTACACTTGATTATAGTTCATAATACAAGAATAGCCCTCAATTATTCTTGTGGGGATATGTCGACTTGAACTATGTTAGATATGTTGATGATAGAAAGTCAACTATAGGATCTTTTTCATCTTGGATTTGTACCTATTTCATGGATTAGTAAGAAGAAAAATGTTGTTTCTCTCTCATCCACCAAGGCTAAATATTGTGTCGCATAAGTAGATATGTGTGAAGCAATTTAGTTATATCATATTCTAGCTAACATGGACATTCTTGAGGAAAAACCAGATATTCATTTTTGCGATAATTAGGGGGTATTGAATCTTGTAAAGAATCCAGTTTTTCATAAAATAAAAAACAATTGAAGTAAAATATCATTACATTTAAGAAAAAGTCTTGGACAACCACATTCAACTCTGGTATTTCCCAAAAAAATATTAGATAGCTGATATACTCACCAAGTCTCTTGGCAAGGTGAAACTTGAACTGTTTTGGGGGTACGTTTGTAAGAACAATGTAATAAAAGGGGGAATGTTTGCATAACATTTTTTACATTTTTATACTATTAATGAAGGTGGTGGTATGTGTATGTAGTTAAACTATTTTTAGTTTCTCCAACTATTTCCTCCTTATTTCCTCACCTATATAAAGGAATTGTTTATCATCAAATAATAAATCAACTTTCAAAACTCTTCAATTTGGATCTCCCTTTCAAATAATGGAAGCCCTCACGAGTCTTCTTGGAGGATGAAATATTTTGTAGAGTAGAGCTTCTATCTTTTATGAAAATTTGATTCTATATCTTTTGTTCATATTCCTAGAAAATGGAATGTTGTTGCAAACTCTTTGATAAAAAAGAACTCTATTATTAATCACAACTAAAATGTCATAGACTTGAAATCCTTGTCTTTTGAACTCAATCTTCATAGTTTCTTGAAACCCTTTATAATTATTTGTTTTGATCATTTTGATTTATTTTTCCTAAAGATTTTATTTTTTATTAGCTCCATGGTTTCCCTTCATTCTGAAAGATGAAATTCAAAAGCTTTTACAGTATACTAAAAATTGAAATTGAAACAATCATCACACAATATAAATCAATGAAAGAAAGCTTAATAATTCTGCTCAAAGACTTAGTGAACAACAAACAGAGAAATATGAAATAGTTTTATTCTATTCACTTGTATGTAATTCTAATACAATGATCTCTTATATAAAGAGGTTTTAGAGAATAGTTAAAAAGGAAAAAAAATACTCAATGAATAGGTAGATTGAAAAAACAAAGCTAAGAAAAGTTAAATAAGGGAAAGATGCCAAAGAATCAAACAAACTTTAAAGTAGAAAACTAAAACAAGAAACTATTGCATAAAGCCAATCTACATTGATTCATGCACATGCCTTCAATCTCCCCATGGATGAGCAAATAGGATGAGGCCCAATTGATTACTCAGGGGAATAAAACTAGTTGTAGGAAGAGCCTTGGCAAATACATTAGCAACTTGCTCAAATGTAGGGAAAAATTGCAATTCCACTATCCCATCTTGAACCAAATCACATATGAAATGATGTTTGATCTCAATGTGCTTTGATATTGCATGAAAGATAGGATATTTGGTCATTATAACGGTACTATTGTTATCATAGTAAATATTAGTTAGAAGTTCATAACCCATAGGTTGTCCACATATACTTCCTCATCTATATAACCACTAAGAAATGTTGATTTTACATCCATTTGATATACTGACCGTTCGTATTGTGTAGCAATAGCCAATATAATCTTGATTGTATGATGTCTAGAAACTAGAGTAAATGTGTTTCATAATCTACACTATGTGTTTGTGCAAATCCCTTGGCAACTAATCTTATCTTGTGGCGCTCTACTGAATCAGTTGCATGATATTTGACCTTGTAAATCTATTTGACTCCAATCACCTATTTATCTTTAGGAATTTGAACACATTCACTTGTATTATTCTTTTCAATAGAATGCATCTCTTCATTCATAGCATCAATCCATACTTGTTCTTTCACAACTTCTTCATACATAGAAGGTTCAACTTAAATTGTACTAAGAAAAGTAAAATTGACAAATAGATTTGTATTTTTACTCTTTTGATAAATGTCAACTAAAAATTCTACTTTTCATGAAGAGATTGGATTGAATGGTGGGATTGAACTATCACCTGAAGAGGAACTTGATGAACTTGGTGAACTTGGAATTAAACTTCCACTTGATATTGTGGGGAGAGGAGGAACTTGATCATCTTCAATACTCATGATTAGTGGTGTAGTTTGTGGAACTCCTTTTTTCTATTTTCATAATCACCCTTCATCAAAAATTACATCTCGACTAACAATCCATTGCTTTATGTCAAGGTTGTAAAATATATATCCCTTAGTTGTATCTGAGTATCCCAATCAAGATAAAAAGTTGGGATTTTGCGTCAAACTTCTTCCCCTTCTAAAATGGAACATGAACATATGTGGGACAACCAAATACTCGAAGATGAGCCACTAAAGGATTATGACAACTCTAGGCTTCCTTCAAAGTGATGTTTTGAACTTATTTTGTGAGATATTGATTCAAAATATAGACTGTTGTTGCAACTACTTCTCCCCAATAATAATTTGGAATATTCTTAGACTATAATATACTTTATGTCATTTCCATAATGGTATGGTTCTTTCTTTCTACAATGCCATTTTGTTGGGGGGTCTAAGCTACAATAAGTTGTCTCTTGATGCCATGTTTTTTACAAAAATCAACAAACTCTTTAGAAGTGAATTCCCCCCCTCTCTACTGTGAGTATTTTGAGAGAATAATCACTTTGTTTATTTGTCATAGCCTTAAAGTGCTTGAAGCATTCAAATGCCTCAATTTTTTTCTTAAGAAAATAAGCCCATGTGTGGCAAGAGAAATCATCAATAAAAGTAAAAAAAGTAAAGTTTCTTACCCAATGATTCCTCTTGCATGTCAAAACAAATATATGCATGCACAAGCTCCAGAGGATATTTTATCCTCCATGATTTGTTCATCAAAAAATTGTCTTAATTTTGCTTTCCAAGTGCACCACCTAAATAGGATTCTTATTTTTCCTTAATTGCAGGAAGTCCTCTCACCATGTTCTGAAGTAAACTTAACATTTGATAATTAAAATGACCATAATGTTGGTGACATAACCACAAATTGTTTGTGGTTTCTTTGAGGGAATGCATCTTAGTGGAAACCAACATGAAAGTAAATAATCCATTCTTTGTCATACAAGAATTTCCTACAAGATGATGGTTAGCTGATTTATCAAATATTTTGCAGCAGTTATCTTCAAATATAACCTTATAATTTTTTATTACAAGCTATCCAATACTTAAAAGATTATTTTGTAATTTGGGTACATGCAAAGTGTCATGAATAAATGTAGTTTCTCCTTGCTTAGTTTTCACTACAAGGGTACATTTTCCCATTATTTCAACATCTTTATCATCACCAAATTGTACTTTACTTCTCATAGATTCATCTAATTTGAAAAATAGATTAGAATTACCTGTCATATGATTTGAGCATCCACTATCTTTGTGATTTTATTTTTCCAAATTATATGTAAAGAACGTGGAGTGCTTTGCATCTTCAATTGACTTCAGTATAGTTGGCTCTTGACTTATTCAAATCAATTTTTTTCTTTCTACATTCAAATTCATAGTGTCCATACCTTTCACAATATTGACATTGGATGCTTCTACAATCCACATAACTTCTTCCTCTTCCTCTGTTATTTCCTCTTCCTCTTTCTCTACCTTGTTCTCTAGTTGTAGAAGGCTCCCCTTAAGATTTATTTGATTGAGAAGAAGGGGTTGTGGATTTTTCTTTAAATCTTACAATAGATTGAAAGACTTGCACTAGGTTCTCTATAGAACATTGCATACACTCCTCATGAGATTGCAAAGAACCTATCACCTTTGCAACTTTGAATGTGGTTAGATCTTTACTTTCTTCAATGGCTATGACTAGTCAATCAAATTTTGGAGGAAGGGATCTCAAAAAATTTCCTACAATTTTTTTTTGTATGACACTTTCCCCTTGAGTTTTAAGATGATCCACAATACTTTGAGTCCTAGTAATAAATTCTTGAAAAGACTCAACTTCTTTCATCCTTAGATTTTCAAAATCTCTTCGAAGGGTTTGAAGTCTTACCAATTTTACTTTGTCAGATCCTTGGTATGCAGTTTGTAGAGCCTCCCATGCATCCTTTGACTTTGTCATACCAACTATATGAGGGAAAATTGACATATCCAATGTCGACTAGATGAAAAATAGAGCTCAACTATCCTTCTTTTTGTCTTCTTTCAATTGAGTTTGTTGATTTTTTGTTAAGACATTCAAATCATTTTGATCTGTAGGTTTTGTATCTCTCACATCCACTAATTCTCAGATATCTTTGGATAATAGTAAGGTCTTCAAATTTATACTCCAATATTCATAATTGTCTTCAATAAACAGTGAAAGTTGGAATGGAAAATTGTCACCATTTGCCATTCTGAAATTTCTTGAAGAGAACTGTTACCTTATTGCCTGCAACAAAAAATTACTCTGCACCCTACTCTAATACCAATTGAAAGAAAAAATTCTGAAACTTTTAGACTATACTGAAAATTGAAATTGAAACAATCATCACATAATATAAATCAATGAAAGAAAGGTTACTAATTCTGATCAAAAGCTGAGTGAACAAAAGATTAAAAATAATGTAATAACTGTATTCAATTTAGCTATATGTAATTCTGCTGCAATGGTCTCTTATATAAAGAGGTTTTAGAGAATAGCTAAGAAGGGAAAAAACTGAGCGAACAGGTAGTTTGAGAAAAAAAAAAGCTAAACAAAGCTAAATAAGGGAAAGATGCCAAAGCATCGAACAAACTTTAAGGAAAAAAACTAAAACAAAAAATCGTTGCATATAGCCAATCTACGTTGATTCATGCACGTCTTCGCATTTTTTAAAATGGAAGATTTGTGAAAATCCTCCGTAAATTTTTATTCTAAAGATTTTAGTAACAATTATAATTTTAAAATTTCTTTAAATTCTTAATAAATTCTTAATTAATGTATTATGTTTTTTTACTTTTAAATGAAAATGTGCTGCTACAAAATATTGGACATATATTTGACTGACTGTATTGAACTCATTTGTATTTGGCAACACAGATCGACAGGTGTGGGGTAATTGAGGAAGCCAGTAATTACATTCAAAAACTTTAGGATGATATATATCGATTGAAGGGACACAGAGACAATCTGCTTGCAAAACAGAAATGTGGTGAAACAGAAAAAGAAAGCAGAGAGCCCACTAAGATGGACGTGGATGTTTATGTAATGGAGGTTACAATTAACATTTATAGAATTACAAGGGAGAGGTCCATTTCCATGCTGATTGAGGAGGTTGAAAAGCATGGCCTAGATGTGCATATGTCTCAGTTTTCAAAAAGTGAACTCTCTCTATATATGTTCTTCCATGCCATGTATAGAGAAGATAACACAGAGCATGAGGCTGGAAAATTATAGTCTTCTTTGCAAAAGAGGCTACTTCTCGTATATTAAATTAGCATATAAGAGTGATGGGTCCCTTTTCCAGATGTTTTAGTAAGAAAAAAGAACACCCACATTAAAACTCAAAACCCTATGTTACGAAAAAGTGGGGATAGTAATAGAATCAGAAATCCACGAACAAACTAACCTTTGGAAATAATGTGTATTTAGTAGAATATATCTAGAACATTTCAGTATCTGGAACACTGAGAGTTTGATATCTGCCTCTTTTTCCTATAATCTACCTCTCTAGAGTGTGTTACAAGTTGTTTGCTTTGGAAATATATAGAACAATCTTATAAACATAAGTGTTTTGTAGGTTCCTCCAAAGACAGTCTTATTACTATAAATCCACCACTATATGGTGGCGTAAACAAATATACTTCAGTTTACTTTGTTGCTACTCTCATAGTTTTTTCTTTAATATCTGCTGTAAGATTTTTTTTGTTTCCTTTCCCTTTTAGTTTTTTCCTCATATAATGTCAGTGCTAGAAACAAGGCATAGAACCAAACATCAAAAGCTTGCAAAGCATTACCAAAGCCAAAAATACCGTGAATCAACCATGTAAGTTATGTCATTAGAGCTTGAGATTACTTTAATATTATAGACAAGAGTAAAAGGATTACATTCTATCTGCATGATATTTTATGTATAGGAAATTTAACATGCCTTTCTGCGGAGATTGTAGCGGTGCCATTCGGAACTGTTGTTTGGAAATTTTCTCCTTTTTGTTGTTGTTTTCTATGTAGTTATTTGAAATAGTTTTTAATAAATATACTGAAATGTTTTTGAGCTAGAAATTAAATTAACAGCTTTCAATAGTTCTATGAGCAAGCTGTTGAAAATAACAACCTTCATGGAGAAATTTTTCAGCTAAGGGAATGTATTTATCATAGATTTAGGGCTGCATCTCTTGTAGGCAATAGGTATGGCATGGTTTTGTTCCCTAAGCTATGGTTTTGTTTTCTGCAATCATTGTGGTCCAAGTGAATGCATTTTGCTTGAGGCATTCATCAGATGATAAGTTCAACTTTTTCCCCAATTTTATGATGCTTGATATTCATGGCCGACAGTTTAAACAGTTTAAATTAAGTGCAACAAAAATAAAAATAAAAATTTCATCAATATATTGTTGTGCAACAAAAAGTAACCATTAATATGTTAGTGTTCATCACGTCAGAAAGTATTGCATAATTTCAAATATGACAGTCAATGCATTCACCTAAGGTGCCCCTTTTTATAGAAAACTCACTTGCATACTTCAGATATAAATCGATCCTTACCACTTTGCATACATACCTACCAAGGCATTACAACATCCTGTTGGCGGACGTGTCTTCCAGCTGGACATGTTTAATCTCCCCTGCCTCTGTAGCCCAACCACTTCACCTACTACATTTACTTCTCCTCTCTAGCCGCTTCTATCTTCCTACTTTCTTCTATATTCTTCTTCATTCTTCTATTGTTTCTAGACTCTTCTTTTTCCTCAAAGCATATTCTAGAAGCTTCTCGTAAATAGCTCTGTTTTGTAAAAGAGATAATATGATACTCTGTCTTTGTAGAATGAAAAGAAACTTTGTTTTGATATGAAAAAGGCATGACTGTAAGAGCATCGACAACTCTATTTTCTGAAGGCATTAATGAAAACTATGTTTTGTTTTTAATATTTTTGCTCTAATCTGTTGATGTGTTTTCATTCCTCTATTTTCGGTGGCAATCTGGCATTTCTTGTTTGTCTTTGTTTTTTCCAGCAAGTGGTATTAGAGCAATATCATGAGGGAGTTGAGATATTTGGCTTCAAAGAAGCCATAGGAGATTAAAGCAGTAGTTTTGTTGAAGCTGTTGAAAAGGATTGTAGATATTGTCAGTTGGTAACAATCAGACTTTGATTTGTCTAATATAATATTGCGAACGAAGAAGTTGTAGGCATCAGATTAAGAGAAAAGTGAAAATTTCAGACCAGGCTGGAAACTGGAAGGTTGCAACCAACACCCAGAAAGCAAGGGTTTGCAAGATTGAAGAAATTTGAAAAGATTTGTAGAGAAAAGCAAGATCGAAGAAAATAGGAAAAGAGTTTTATTGCAGAGGAAATTTTTATTTTTAAAATCATGGCAGGAACAAGTCGAAGCATTGCACAACCCCATATTCTAATTTTTAATGGTAAAATTTATGATTATTGGAGCATAAAAATGAAAACCCTATTTTTCTCCTAGGATGTTTGGGACTTGGTTGAAAATAGGTTCCTTGAACCAGTAGACCAATAAGCTTATCAGGCCCTGTCACAAGCTAAGAAGGATCTTTTGAAGGGAAACAAGAAGAAAGATGCTAAAGAATTGTTTATCATTCAATAGGCAATGGATGAATCAATTTTGCCAAAAGTTTTAGCTGCCACAAGATCAAAACAGGCATGGGAAAGTTTGCAGACAACTTACCAAGGCATAAACAAGGTGGAAATAGCAAAAATACAAATTCTTAGAAAAGATTTCAAAAACTTGAAAATGAAAGATTCAAAATCAATAGACTCATTTTTCACTCATGCAATGACAATAGTAAATTAGATCAAATCCTATGGAGACACTATTGAAGATCAAAAGGTTGTAGAGAAAATACGTAGAAGCTTATATACAAAGTTTGATCCAGCTGTAGTAGCTATTTTGGAGGCTAGAGATCTTACTCAGCTATCAGTAGAAAACTTAATGGGGTCACTCTTAGTACATGAGCAAAAATTAAATCGATCAAGGTCATCATCATTGGAAAATGCATTCAAGACTCAATTTTCATTTGGCAGAACAAGAGGGAGATCAAATTACAGCAGAGGCAGAGGACGTTTTACACTTAGAGGAGGAAGAGATAATACACAATTTGAGAGCAGAAGACTAGCATCAAGCCCACATGCACATTCTTCACCAATAAGAGGAAGGGGAGCAACCATTCTCATAGCCATCATCAAAGAGAAAGGTATGATAAATCCAATATCCAATGTCATTACTACAATAAATTTGGGCATTATGCATCACAATGTAGAAAAAGACAATATGACATGAATAAAAAAAATGCACATTTCACAAATGAAAACAAGTCCAACACTAGTGAAGAAAACACCATATTGATAACATGCAATGTAGCACAAGAGAGTTCCAAAGAAGTGTGGTTTTTAGACAGTGGTTGTAGTAATCATATGAGTGGGAGTAAGGAGATGTTTGCAATAATAGATGACTCAGTAAAATCAAAAGTAAAATTGTGGAATGATCAACGAGTTTCAGTCATGGGCAAAAGGTCAATTAACATAAAAACTAAGCAAGGTGAGGAGACGCATATTTCAAATGTATAGTATGTTCCTAGATTGCAACACAATCTCATAAGAATTCTACAACTAGTGCAAAAAGGATATAGAATATACTTTGAAAATGGTGAATGTGTGGTTCTAGACAAGAAACCAAGCAATAGACTGATTGCAAAAGTTGAGATGACAAAAAATAGGATGTTTCCACTAAGAATTCAAAATGTACTATTTTGTAGCCACAAGGATTGGAAAAAGTTGTTGAGTTAGCTTTCAAAGCTTCATACAAAAATGAATCTTGGCTATGGCATTTAAGACTTGGGCATTTGAACTTTAAAGGGTTACAATTGTTATACAAGAAAAGAATGGTACATGGATTGCCACCAATAGAGCCATTTAAGACATGTGAGAGCTGCATATTGGCAAAGCAACATAGGAAAACATTTCCAATTGGGAAGTCTTATAGGGCTAAACATCCACTTGAGATAGTGCATTCAAACCTTTGTGGACCTATGAAAACACCGTCCATAACTTGAAAACTCTATTTGTTGACATTTATTAATGATTTCAACAAAAACGTATGGGTTTAATTTTTGAAATACAAATCAGATGCATTTGTTGTTTTTAAGGAATTCAAAGCAAAAGTTGAGAAAGAAAGTGGATATTACATTAAAACATTGAGAACCGATCAAGGTGGAGAGTACATATCAAATGATTTTTAGAATTTTTGTAAATAAAATGACATAATAAAACAATTTACAGCAAGGTATACTCCTCAACAAAATGGAGTATCTGAAAGAAAGAATCGAACAATTATGGAAATGGCTTGAAGTATGATCAAAACAAAACATTTACCAAATGAGTATTGGGCTGAAGCGATTTTATGTTCGGTATACATACTAAATAGATGTCCAACAAAAGTAGTGATAAATAGAACACCAGAAGAAACTTGGAGCAAAAGGAAGCATAACATAGCACATTTGAGAGTCTTTGGATGTGTGGCATACTCATTGATACCTCAAGAGTTGAGAAAGAAACTAGATGATAGAGGAGAGAAGTGTATATTTGTGAGATATAGTGATAAATCCAAGGCATATAAGCTATGCATTCCTATCACAAAAAAGCTGATAATAAGTCGTGATGTTGAGTTTGTTGAAGAAGAAGCATGGGATGGCAGCATAGATAAAATAACTACAGTTGCAGCTACTATTCCACAAGAAAATGAAGAGAATGAAACTCAAGTTGTGAATCCTACTACACAAGAAAATGTTCCAACAATACCTTCAAGGACACTTACCACTCCAAATCCAACTACTCCAGCAAGTAATAACAATAGTGAGCCATCTAATCCAACATTTACATCACTAAGATCAACGCCCATAAACACTTCAAAGAAGACATGTATTCTACGGGAGATATATGATGAAACACAAGAGGCTGAAAATGATAGGTTATGATATAATTTTGCATTCTTAGCACATGCTGATCCAATTTATTTTGAAGATGCAATTAAGGATGATAATTGGATTGTAGCCATGGATGATGAAATTCAACCAATTGAAAAAAACCAAACTTAGGATCTAGTAGATCTTCCTAAAGGCAAGGATGTGATTAGAGTTAAATGGGTTTACAAAACAAAGTATAATGTTGATGGAAAGTAGAGAAACACAAGGCAAGACTAATAGCGAAAGACTTCACACAACAATCGGGGATAGACTACAATGAAACATTTGCACCTGTGGCAAGATTGGATACCATTAAAATGGTCTTATCTATTGCAGCTCAAAACAATTGGAGGGTTTATCAAATGGACATTAAATCAACATTTTTGAATGGCATTTTAGAAGAAGTGTATATAAAACAGCCACCTGGTTACTTGAAGTTTTGGGAGAAGAATATAAGGTATACAAACTGAAAAATACATTAAATGGTTTGAAACAAGTTCCTAGAGGTTGGTACAATAGGATAGATTCTTATTTTGTGAACAGTGGGTTTAACAAGTGTGGCAATGGACCAATTTTGTATGTCAAAGTGAGTGATGAAGGATAAATCTTGATAGTGTGCCTATATGTAGATGATTTGATATTCACAAGTAACATGTCAATTGAATCATTCAAGGCATCCATGAAAAGAGAATTTGATATGACTGATTTGGGACTAATGAGATATTTTCTTGGTATAGAGGTGAGTCAAAATGAGCAAGGCATCTTTATATGTCAAAGTAAGTATGTTAATGACTTGTTGAAAATATTTAAGATGACAAATGTGAATTCAACACCTACACCCATTGCATTAGGCTTAAAACTTAGTAAGTATGACAAAAGTCCTAGTGTTGATGCAAATTTGTTCAAAAGACTAGTTGGCAGCCTTATGTATCTAACTGCCACAAGACCAAATATCATGTATGGGGTTAGTCTCATTTCTAGATTTGTAGACAAACCAAAAGAATCTCATTGAAAAGTTGGTAAAAGAGCTTTAAGGTACATAGCTGGAACAAAGAACTTTGGGATTTTGTATACATTTTCAAATGATTACAAACTGATTGGATATACAGATAGTGACTGGGGAGGTAGCATGGATGATAGAAAAAAAAATTTAGGATATATCTTCTATCTAGGATCGGGAGCTATCTCTTGGGCATTGAAGAAACAATTAATTGTGACACCCTCATCAGCTGAAGCAGAATACATTGCAACCACATTAGCAGCTTGTCGAGCAGTATGGATGAGAAGAGTAATTTCAGATTTGAGGCATCCATAAGAAGAACCTACATAAATTTATTGTGATAATAATTCAACAATTGCTTTATCTAAAATTCATGTTTTTCATAAATGAAGCAAGAATATTGATACAAGGTACCATTTTATTCATGAATTGGTGAACAATGGTGACATACATCTTCAGTTTTGCAGGTCCGAAGAACAAATAGCAGATATCTTTACAAAACTGCTTCCAAAAAATGTTTTTGAGCAGCTTCGAAAAAGAATTGGAATTGCAGACATACATGACAGTGAAGATTAAGGGGGAGTGTTGGTAGACCTGTCTTCCAGCTGGACATGTTTAATATCCCCCGCCTCCATAGTCCAACCACTTCACCTACAATATTTACTTCTCTCTAGCCGCTTCTATCCTACTACTTTCTTCTATATTCTTCTTCATTCTTTCATTGTTTCTAGACTCTTCTTTTTCCTCAAGGCGTATGCTAGAAGCTTCCCGTGAATAGCTCTGTTTTGTAAAAAAAACAATAGGATACTCTGTTGTTGTAGAATGAAAAGAAAATTTGTTTTGATATGAAAAAGGCATGACTGTAAAAGCATCGGCAACTCTGTTTTGTGAAGGCATTAATGAAAACTATGTTTTTTTTTTTAATATTTCTACTCTAATCTATTGTTGTGTTTTCATTCCTCTGTGTTAGGTGGCAATCTGACATTTCTTGTTTGTCTCTGTTTTTTCCAGCACATTCGACACAAATACCCTTCCATCATGCCTTGATACCCTATTTAAAACTCCCAGTTTGACATAAGTTCGAAGGCTACTAGCAAAGACTATGGAATTTATCTTTATGCCTGCCAATTACAATTGGTTGTCTCCTTCCTTGCTGCTTTGCATCGTAAGTTCTATGATTCTGAAAGTTTTACTCACTTCTGGCACAACTGGCTACAAATCACCTGTGAGAGTGGCATGTCCCTAATTCTCATTTTCCTTTCTATAATCTGGATGATTTGAATGTCTTGTACAACATTTGTGTAAACCATTTGGTAGTCATCTTATCGTATTATTGGTTGCTAAATAAATGGAACGCATGGCCTGTTTACCCAATTGAATATTGCATCTCTGTATACTGCTAATGGGAGATGTTGTGCCAATAAATTATGGTGCTTCACTAACGCTTTTGCAGGCCTTTCTGCAATCAATAATGGATTCTCAAACATATTTGAATAAAGTTGTATAGTATAAGGCCCAACACACTATGAAACACAAAACAGGAAGTTTGATATGGAACTGCTACATTTCAAAGCCAATTAAAAACTATTTTTGGGAGCCTCTTGGAATTATTTTAATGCACTATGGGTTGACTATGTCAATTGACAACCTTACTCACCACTCTTATTGTGAATCTAAATTTGGAGTTGTATTTATAGAGTATGATTGCGCTACAGTCTGAGTCTTGATGCAGTGACCTTGCACTTATCTATCACCTCACCCATTTTTCCAAGATGCGATACTATTAGACAGCTTCAAAGTGTTTTTTGCCTTAATAGTATTTTTTGTCTATCTACTAGATGTTTGACCGGTCTATTTGCTACATGTCCAATGCTTCCTATCATGGACATCTAGTATGTAGTGAAGCATGTCATTTCAAGTCGCGGAAAGCTTGAATCATGGCCCAACCTGTGCAATATAAATACAAGCAGTATCCTTCTTAATGGGATCCTGTTGTAATGAGTATGAGTTTCATTTGGCTTATTGGTTGTTTTCGGTCTATGAAATGCTTTCAGGCAGACCTTTTGAAATTGTGTGGACATGTATCGTGGGGATGCAATTCTAATATCATGAACTGCAAAGGATGTATATTTCTCTATTGGTAATGCTCTTCTCCAGTTCATAATCCAAATGGATAACCAACAAATCCAAACAATATTCTTTCTCATCCTAGCTTGACTGATTCTAGATAGAAAATTAACCTAAATATACACTGTTTTTTGGGTTTGTATGTCTAGTGATCAATTAAACGATTATGTCAGATTTGTGTTAGGTTAGACCATTAGAAAGGCAGTACACATGGGATATTTTGTGAATTAGAAAATTAAAAAAGAGCATTATTTGACACTAAAAAGCGACTCTTACTACTAAATTGTTACTCTAATATTCTAAATTGTTATTAATGTCTTTATCAAAAATCTTGTTGATGATGGTTGGGGTGCTCCTCCTAACGTCACTCCAAACCCCGCTGATGTATGGGGGAAAAATTTGGATGACAGGGACCCCCCGGGATCTACTGGCACTACTTTGGCTACTTAATTTTTCTTTCTGTTATTAGACTTCTGGGCTAGGCCCATGTAATATTTTGGCTTTTCTGGGCTGGGCCGATATGATATTTTTTCTTTTCTAGGCTCTGACCATGTGACATTCGAGGTGTGCCTTTTTACCACCCGCCTCTTTTTTGTGAATTTGTAATTATATCTTTATATTAATATAGATATCTGCCTATTCATAAAATAAAATAAAAATCCTGTTAAAACTTAATAGCTATAGCATTGTTATACTGTACTAATTCAACATAAAATTTGAATAGTTTTTCGATACATGCTTTGTTTCAAATGTTGTCTGTACTTGTATTTTTTTCTTCTTCCAATTCAAAGCAACTTGTCTTTAACCTAAAATTCAACTTAAGGCAATTAGATTTTCATGTTTAACTGCTAATTACAAATTCTTTTTTTTTAATTTACAAAACTTTGAGTAGTTGTGTAGTTGCCTCCAAATGGGTGCTTTCTATGCTATAGCTAAAGTTATTCTGCTACGGTTTTCTTGCAGTTGATGTTCTATCAATTTCCTTTTTGTTTGGTACCCATCATTCTAATTGCTTTTATGGGTTCATTCATCTTTGCTATCTTATACTCTGAAATTGCTATCTTATAATTCTCAGCTTTCAAATTATATTTTGGACTGTTTCAAGTATAGTCCAACAACAACTTGTTTGTAACGATAAATCAAACTGTTATTCCATTTTCTTATGCAAATTCTCAAATCCATGATTGAACTTGAAATTAATGTCACTAGCATAGGATTTATGTTAATTTTTCATTTGTAAAACATGCTTTTGCATGAAGATTGAACAACCCTGTTCATGAACGAACATAGGGTTGAACTAGGAAAATTGCTCCCTTCAATTTGTTCCATGACCAAAATTTTTATTGTCCTGTACTTTTTTTCGCCAATAGAAAAATTATTGGAGTTTCACTCCACTCCCGCATCTATTTCCAACTCCTACAACACCCCCACGCCCTCAGAATCACCTACTCACAGTTTGACGGTGTCCACTGGGCTATCGCAGCCTTTCGCTCTCTAGACAGTGGTCTCATGGTGGTCTCTCCCATAGTCTACTTCTTTACCGTGGTCACGCTTCTCGCAGTCAACGATTTAATGGTGCCGGTTATCATAGACTACCTCGCTACCGCACATTAACCGCATGATGCCTGCGACGATGTGGTTAACTGTCGGATCGCAGTTACCTCCATATCGTCGTTACCCTTCTGACTGTGTGTGGTATCATGGTGACCGTCCTCTCACCTTGCATGGCCATTTACTAACCATCGAAGCTCGCTCACTGCTGTCCCACGGTTCCCTCGCTAACCGTCTGTGGTAGTGCGGTGGACCGTCTGTTGAATACTTGTGGTTCTACCGCCATATCGCGACTGTCTTTCTCCCTAACCACGGTAGCACGAGCTAGTCATTTGTTGTTCATGTCTGACCGCCTATGTTGTCTACCACAGTACCGTGGTTCCTTCTCTAACCGCTCGCGGTAGTGCGGTGTGTTAGTTTCTAACGGCGACAGTTAGTGGGTTCTGCGTTGGCATGTAAAGAACATTTTTTTCATCCGATAGGACAACCTTAAGTATGACAAGAACGAAACTTTATTTGGATTTAACTTGGTTTTTGCTGGCATACATATTTCCCTTTAATATTATTTTAATTTTGACTATGGTGGTAAACTTTTATATATGGGCATGTTTGTAATTTTTGAGATGCAAAAAAGATTAATATAGAATTTCTCTGAAGTAGAAAATTGGAATGTTGTTCTGGAATATAATATAAAAAAACAAATTCAACTGTTTTTTGTTTTTAATTTCTGCCTAATCCTTCACGTGGTATCAGAGCCTAAGCTAAATTTGTAGAGAGTTTGTAAATCATGGCAACAAGCACAAGCTTGAGTAATCCTTAAATTCCACAGTTAAATGGGAAGAGTTATGACTACTGGTCCATAACAATGAGAGCATTGTTCTGTTCACAAGATTTATGGGAGTTTGTAGAAAATGGGTTTCCAAAGCCTGTAGATGCAGAAGCATATAATGCCTTGACATAAGAAGAGAAAGATTTACTAAAAGATAAAAAGAAGAAGGATTCAAAGGCACACTTCTTCATTCTACAAGGTGTACATGAAAGCATTTTTCCCAGAATTTCAGTGACTACCAAGTCCAAGCAAGCATGGAATATTTTACAAATTGCATATCAAGGAATGGACAAAGTTAAAATTGCAAAGTTGTTAATACTGAGAAGAGAGTTTGAGACTCTGTTTATGAAATACAATGAGTCTATAGATTTATATTTTACTCAGATAATGGGACTGGTAAATCAGATGAGAACACATGGTCAGACACTAGAAGATGTCAAAGTTGTAGAAAATATTTTAAGAAGCTTACCCACAAGATTTGAGTTAATTTCAGTTACTATAGAGGAGACAAAGGATCTCACACAATATTCAGCTGATGAGCTTTATGCTTCACTTATTTCTCATGAGCACCAGAAAAACTAATATGTCATTGGAGCATGCATTCAATTTTCAATTAACCAAGGAAGAGGCAGAGGTAGAACAAATTTTAGAGCAAGAGAAAGAGGCTTCAACAGAGGTGGAAGCAATAACCAGTCAAGTTCAAGTGGAAGAGGCAGCAACCAAAACCCATCTTGGAATTTTCCTCAAGGTCAAAGGTATGAGAAATCTCAGGTCCAATGCCATTATTGTAAAAATTATGGACATTACATGAATGAGTGAAGAAATAAGCAGTATGATATGGGTATAAAAAATGCAAAATTTAGTAGAAAGATTCAAGACCATAGACTAGATGAAAGCACAATGTTTTTAGCCTGTAATGTAGCACAAGCTAGTGAGAAAGAAGTTTGGTTTTTAGACACAGGCTGTAGTAATCATATGATAAGGAATTTAGAGTTTTTTACAAGTCTAGATGAGAATATTAAGTCATATGTCACCTTGGGTAATGACAACAAAGTGTCAATTAAAGGAAAGGGAAATGTTAATATTCTAACCAAGCAAGGGGAGCAAAAATATATCTCAGATGTTTACTTTGTGCAAGGTCTGAAACACGATTTGATGAGTGTAGAACAATTAGTTGAAAAAGGTTATAGAGTGACTTTTAAAAATGGTTTGTGCACTATTTTAGACAAATACCCAAGTAGCTAGTTGATAGCTAAAGTCAATATGACAAACAATAGAATGTTTCCTTTGAGAACTCAGCCAACCTTAAGTGCAAATTTTGCACAAGCACAAGAGGTGTCAACTGAGACACAAACTATCTTTCAGGTAGAAGTAAAGGATGAAAACTGGTTGTGGCACTTAAGATTCGATCATTTAAACTTTGGTGGTTTGAATTTGCTTCATAAGAAGAGCATGGTAAAGGGAATTCCATTAATTGAAAAACCTGAGAGAGATTGTCAAGGTTGCATACTAGGAAAACAACATAGAGAGTCTTTCCTAGCAAAGAAATCAACAAAAGAAAATGCACCATTAGAAATTGTTCATTCAAACTTGTGTGGCCCAATGCAGACACCTTCAATAGGTGGTAGTTATTATTTTCTGACCTTCATAGATGATTATTCAAGGAAGACATGGGTCTATTTTCTAAAATAAAAAAGTGATGTGTTTAATTTCTTTTGTCAATTCAAGTTTCTTGATGAAAAATAGAGTGGTCACTTCATTAAAGTGTTGAGAATAGATAGATGAGGGGAATATATATCAAGAGAATTTTTAAATTTTTGCAAAGAGCATGGAATACACAAATAGTTCACAACAAGATACACGTCTCAATAGAATGGGTTAGCTGAGAGGAAAAAAATAACCATAATGGAGATGGCTAGAAGTATGTTGAAAGCCAAGCATTTAACAAATGAGTTTTGGGCTGAAGCTGTATCTTGTGCAACATATATTATGAATAGATGCCCAACAAAAAGTGTGATGAATATTATCCCTGAGGAAGCATGGACTGGTAAAAAGAAGAGTGTATCTCACATGAGATTTTTTGGATGTGTTTCATATGCACATGTAGCTGATGAATTGAGAAGAAAACTTAACAATAAAAGAGAGAAATGCATTTTTGTTGGATATAGTGATGAATCCAAAGCATACAAACTGTTCAATCCAACAACTAAGAAGGTTATAATCAGCAGGGATGTTCAATTTTTTGAAGATGAAGCATGGGATGGAAGTAAAGAAAGCACAATAAATGTTACAGTCAATATTCCTCAAGAAGAGAATGAAATTTCAGTTCCAGCTAATGTACCTATTGTCCCTATTCAACCTCAACCAAGTGGTCAACAATTCACACCAGCATGTAATGTAAGAGCAACAACAAGTGGACTGCAGATGACAACCACAACAAGAACTTCTGGCGTTGGACCTTCAAGTCCACATTCTGCAGATTCAAGTGATCTTTCAAATCCAACTTTAGCAAGCATGAGAAGATAGAAAATCAGAAGCATGAGTGATATTTATAACCAAAATGAAGGTGAGAATAATCCTCAACAATTTACACTTTATGCATTTTATTCTCAAGCTAAAGATCCAATTCATTATGAAGATGCAATCAAAGAAGAAAAGTGGATAATAGCAATGGATGATGAGATAGATTCAATTGAAAAAAATCAAACATGGGAGTTGCAAAGTCTTCCAAAAGATAAAGATGGCATAGGTGTTAAATGGATTTATAAGACAAAATTCAATACAAATGGAGAAGTGTAGAAGCACAAAGCAAGATCGGTGGTAAGAGGTTATCCACAACAACTTGGAATAGATTATAATGAAAATTTTGCACCTGTATCACGCCTTGACACACTCAAAATGTTATTGGCCTTAGCAGCATAAAATAGTTGGTTAGTTCATCAAATGGATGTTAAATCAACATTCCTCAATATATATCTTGAAGAGGAATTTTACATTGAACAACCACCTAGATATGAGATATCGGGACAAGAAGATAAAGTTTACAAGGTGAAGAAGGCACTGTATGGTCTGAAGCAAGCCCCAAGAGCTTGGTATAGCAAAATAGACAACTATTTCACAAATAATGGATTTACTAGATGCAACAGTGAACCCACATTGTATACTAAAGTGAATGAAAATGGTGAAATTCTAATTATTTGTCTGTATGTTGATGATTTAATATTAACTGAAAATCTGTCAATAGAATTGTTCAAAACAACAATGATGAAAGAATTTGAAATGATAGACTTAGGACTGATGAAGTATTTTCTGGGCATTGAGGTAACATAAAATGAAAATGACATTTTTATTTCATAGGAAAACTATGCTAATGATGTTTTGAAGAGATTCAATATGGTGAATTGTAAGTCTGCACCCACCCCAATGATAACTGGTTTGAAACTTAGCAAAGAAGAAAAAGGCTCAGATGTGAATTCAACTTTAGATAAGCAGCTAGTAGGGAGTCTGATGTATTTGACAGCCACAAGGCCTGACATCATGTATGCAATCAGTTTAATCTCCCGATTCATGGAAGCATCAAAAGAGTCACATTGGATGGCTGGAAAGAGAATTTTAAGATACATCGATGGAACTAAAAATTATGGGATCCATTATACAAGAATAGATGAATTCAAACTAATAGGTTTTACTAATAGTGATTGTGCTGGAAGTGTTGATGACAAAAAAAACACATCAATCTTCAGCTGAAGCTGAATATGTTGTTGCCACAAGCGTATCTTGCCAGGCAGTATGGATGAGAAGAGTGTTGAAGGAACTTTAGATTGAATAGATTGGGCCTACAAAAAAAATTGTGATAAAAACTCAGCCATTGCTCTCTCAACGAATCCAGTGTTCCACAAATGCAACAAACACATCGATACTCGATTTCATTTCATCCGAGAGCTGGTCACATATGGCGAAATCATTTTGGAGTTTTGCAGAACAAAGGAACAACAAGAAGATATTTTCATGAAGGAACTGGGCAGAGACTCGTTCGTCTATCAAAGAACTAGATTGGGTGTTATAGATTGCGAGATTTATGTTCAAGGGGGAGTGTTGGAGTTGCACTCCACTCCCATGTCTATTTCTAGCTCCTATTGCACCTTCATGCCCTCAGAATCACCTGCTCATGGTTTGGTGGTGTCCAGAGAGATACCCCAACATTTCACTCTCCAGATGGCGGTCTCTCCCATAGTCTACTGCTTTACCACGATCATGCTTCTCACAGTCGGGGATTTCACAATGGCGGTTATCATAGACTACCTCGCTCCCGCGTGTTAACCGCATGATGCCTGCGGTAATGTAGTTAACTGTCGAATTGTAGTTACCTCCATACCGATGTTACCCTTTCGACCACGTGCGGTATCACCGTGATCGTCGCCACACCTTTCCTGCTCGTTTACTAACTGTCGAAGCTCTCTTACCGTTGTCCCATGATTCCCTCACTAACCGTTCACGGTAATGCGGTGGACCGTTTGTTGAATGCTTGTGGTTTTACCACCATACCGCGATTGTCTTTCTCCCTGACCGTGGTAGCGCGGGCTATCCATTTGTTGTCTATGTCTGACCACCTGTGTTGTCTACTACAGTACCGCAGTTCCTTCTCTAACCGCCCACGGTAGTGCAGTGTGTTGGTTTCTGATGGCGGAAGTTAGTGGGTTCTACGTTGGCATGTAAAGGACATTTTTGTCATCTGATAGGATAGCCTTAAATATGACAAGGACAAATATTTATTTCGATTTAACTTGATTTTTGTTGGCATATGTATTTTCCTTTAATATTGTATTAATTTTGACTGTGGCGGTAAACTTTTATATATGTGCATGTTTGTAATTTTTGAGATGCAAAAAGGATTAATAGAAAATTGCTCTGAAGTAGAAAATTGCAATGTTGTTCTAGAATATAATATTAAAAAAAAAACCAACTATTTTTTTTTTTTAATCTCTGCCTAATCCTTCAAAAATCTGTAATGGTAATTTACATAATTGTCTTCACATAGACCACTGATATTTGAAATAACTTTGTTAAATTTTCAACACAGTTGGAAAAAATTGTAGTGTTTTAGTTCTAAACTGATTAGTGCAGAATTCGTACATTCATAGAGGCTTCCATTTCCATTTCCTTTCATCTTGTGACTGGATTTTGTTGTAATATGCAGATGGTCGAGCATTGAATTCAGAAGTAGATAGGAAAAAGGTGATTCAGTGTTTGCAGACAACGATAGAAAGAAGAGTCTCAGAGGTACTTGAATGATCTTTCCAATTGATAATTGTATACATAATGGAGACAGGGTTTCCAATTTTAGTCTTTGTCTATGTGAACTGTGCTACTATGCATAACATCAAAATACTAATGGTTCTAGTAATCCATTTTAGTATTTAGATGTTCAAGGAGTTGAGGCCAGGTCTAGTGACATGGGTGACCACTAGCCAGGCTTGATCCCCTTGTCATTAATAGGAAATACTATTGGTCAAGCAAATGGTGTCCATGACAAACCCATTGACCTTCACTTTTGTGACTTCACAAATAGGAAAACTAATTTGAGGGGAAAAACACTAGCAGTAGCAGCTGCACTTATGTGAGATGACAAGTTTCATGGTGCTAATATGTCTGACTTCACAATATCAAAACCTATGCTCTATGGGATGTGTCCCGTGGTCTTGTACCCTCGTCCCCATACTTGAAACGTTTCGAGGGCTCGTAGACGGTCAGGAAACTTCCCCTCCCCATCCCCTCTGAAAAAAACCAGGAAAATTCTCTGGTACGGTGATAAAATGTGCAGGGTACATAGCCATCCCCTACTACATTTCATTTTTCATTGAATTGATAAATCAGACCCGATTGAAATAGCATAACATTCTTTATAATTATTGATCCAGCTTTTGCAATCTTTGCAATCAGTTATGCATGTTCTATGGAAGATTTTTAATCTAGTTTAATCCAATCATAACAACATATCATTGAACCAAAACAACAATAGACTATTTAATGATTGTATTATGGTAACTAGTATTTTTTTTATTCTTCTATACTAAAAAAAATAGAGGTATGTTTATAGAAAAAAAATTGTGCCAAATACTAATTTTTTTACCTTGCAGTTCCAACAACATAATAACATGTTCAAAAGTGCATCCAATGTATTTTTCCTACCTAAAAGAGTACCAAAAATGCTGTCATCTATTAATATTTATTTTTATTTTAAATAGCAAGAAAATCCTACTAAATTAAGAATATGAAATAAAAGATAATTGAGCGACTTATGTAGTTTATTCTTCGATGATAAATACTATTTAGATAATCTTAGAAATCAAAAAAACTTCTAATGTTTTCCCATACTATTATTTATGATTCTCTACCTCTTCTATTAGAAAAGGGAGAAACAACAAAATGACTATGACTACTCAAGCAATGTTTTAAATGGGTGGCTCCTTTTCTAGAACAACTATAAGTAGACTGACTATGGCTACACAAGCAAAGTATCAGACACATGTCCATTTTTTTTTTATAGGTGTATCTTGGTTATGAAATGTTACTGACCTACACATGAAGCACTTCAATAGATTTTTTCTCTTGTAAATCTCAATTGAAGTCTAATGTTATGTATTAAAGTTCTACAATATCTATGATGAATTTTTTATCAATGTTATGCTTTATATCACAACCTGATAAATCTCTTTTTAATCAAAATAAACCTTAATCTTTCCTTATTTGGAGTGTTGTAACACACTTTCACACTTTTCTAGGGTTGTCATTAATAATTAGGCTTTTTTATGCTTTAATTGGCCTTATTTTACATCCACAAGCCTCATTTAATATATCTTTTGAGGATAATCCTGACACAAATCATTACCCAATCATGATTAAGGTGTTTCAGGTTGAATGGCTCAGATTTAGTGATCTGGGACTCATTTGCCACCTTGGGTGAATGAGCCACCTAGATTTTTGGGTCCCGAAATTGGTTTCACACATTTCTAAGCATTTTAAAATTTGGTCCCATTCATTATGCCTAATGGGACTCACTCGTCACTTTGGGTGAATGAGTCGTGTAGCCCAAAATCAAATTTAATTGAAATTCTTGGTAGGATTTTATTCTCCTAGATCTGATGTTGGCTTGTGGTGTTTTAATTGTAGAAATTTTTGCATAATTAAGTATAAATACAATTTTTTTTCACTCATTTTCATTCTAGCAATAAATCAAGTGATCTAGCAATTTGAATGAGCATCCTTATAGAAAAGTTGAGCTCACAAGAGTATTCAAGCATTTACAAGTGTATTCAAGAGTCTTCAAAGGAAGATTAACAAGCATTCTAGAGCATTATTCAAGCATCACTCATCATGTCAAAGAATTCATGCATCATGTTTTCTTTGGAGCTAACAATTGTGATGTAGGGTTTCATGATTCAAGCTAGCATTCAAATCAAGATCTATCCTATTCAAGCAAGAGTCAAGATCTACATCCATTGGAGCCATATCACACATTTTTGCAACATCATATTTTGTTCATTAATCATTCTTCTTTCCTATTTCATTTCATTTCAAGGTTTGATTACCAAAATGGGGTTTGACCAAGGCAAACCCCTATCCACTAACAAAACAATATTTTTCCCTCTTCTTAGTGTGTGATTTGTTGGTTTAGATCAAAGACACATTGAAGATAAAGCTTGGATAAAGTTGTTAAATTGCCTAAAGCTGTCAAAGTTGTCATCAAGTATTGAAGAACATTGGAGAACACCTACATGTTGATTTACAGAGATTCAAATTCAAAATCTTGCAGAAGCAGATTGAGCAAACTGAGAAGATCATATTCATACCTTGAAGTTCCAAAAAATGCTAACTATATTAATTCACCACTTCTGGTGAATGAGTCCCAATTTTGTTCAAATTTAGATTTTTGTAGATTAGGATATCCACTTGGCAGATTCATGTTCTTGCACAAAAACACAATTTTTGGACTAATTTGTCCAGCTTGGTGAATGATTCCCATTCAACATTAAAGTCAAAATTTCTAGTGTTTCAGACCTCCTTCCAGTTATCTCCAGATTCTCAGGTGCATATATTCCTTCTTGTAGCTTTCCATTTTGTTTCATTTACTTTTTTAGGTCATTTTGTAAATCATTACATCATATTAGGGTTTAATATTACATCTTGCATTGTATTTTTCTTTCCAAGTCTTAACTTGGTGGTGAATCCCTCATTAGTTTGCATTCATCCCCTAGGACAACCCTATTGCAATATCTCTATCTCCTTTGCATTGAGATCTCTAGGGTTATCTTTGAATGAGAGAGAGTGAAGATTGTCATTCTAGGTCCTAAACCCTAGAAGAAAAGCACATAATTTTCTTCTTTTCAATAGCTACTTCAAATCAAGATTAACAACATTAATCATTTTTTAATTTTTAAGAGTAATATATTATGGTTTCTCTTTATTCCTTCTCAATATTTTGTAATAAAATACATGAAATATAAAAATTTCATGTCAACATATACAAATATTACTTACCCACAAAACCTAAAACAACTATACCTACATCTAGAAAATATATAAATGTTCGTTATTATTTTGTTAAGTCATTCCAAACAATAACTATTTGGATTAACATCAAAAATTTGAATAGTAATAATATGATGAATCAAAATGACCATAGGTAATAAAAATAATAGTCAAACAAGCAGTATTTTAATGAAATTTGTTAGTATATCTTCAACACCATATCAATTTAGTCTAAGAGAGATAATTTTCATAATTTCTTGATTCTCTCCATGTTGTTATGTTGTAGTTTCTTAACATAAATATGATTCAACTTCCTCCAATTAGACCTATTGACACAACTAAACCATTACTACCAAAATATAATGTAAAACCATTTTTTCATTATCATCGTATACCTAAACATGGTATAGAAATGTGTATGTGTCTTAAGCACCAAGTGAAAGACCCTATTGATTCTAATTTCATACAGTTGACTAGCATAAATAATAAGAAATAAATCAATTTTACTACCTAATCAAAACTTAGTATTTACAAACCCATTACCAATTCATTCAAGTAATTTCATCCAACAAAGTGATAAAGAATCAGATGATCTATCTAATGTAAAAATGATTGATATTCAACCTTATAAGGTTCAAACCAATATTTTACCTAATATTATTTCTTTCACATACATTGATGGTTCTATAAGTACACCTAATGGTCCTCTTTACATCACTACTAGAATTAATGATAAATCCACAATTAGAATACTCATTGATCTTATGTGTGTAGTGAACATGGTAACCTAATCCCAAATGTTACTCTTACTTGCTACTATGTCATTGCCTTTCAAAAATTCATTTGAAAAATATCTATATTAACTTCTCAACCAAGAAAAATATGAAGCATTCTCATAAAATAGTGATTGATACCATTTACCAAACATTGATGATAGTCATAAATAAAGGGATAAACATATTAATATCTATGTTAATTTAGAACCAAGTTAAATTAACCTCTTCCTTGATATAGTGTCAATCAATAGTGAGAAATTATCTGAATGAATAAGAAATACCTTATAACATTCTTACAATCAATGCTTAAGAAGAAGATGAGTAACCTAACCAAAATATAGACCTGTCTATTATATATGACTATGGTGAGGCCAAAGCAAAATTTTCACCTATAAAGGAATAAATATTATTTTACCAAAAACTACAAGCCTTCAACAAAGATTCTAACACTATCATCTTGTCAAGGTAAATACAAACAAAAAGATACCTTCAAGTAACACAAAAACATCCATATGACCTTGTGGTTTCCACCTTTACTTAGCCCATTTTCTAACTATATCAATATTTGAGTGATAACCATAAAACTTATAAATAGGGCATTTTCAAGCCTTAGGATAAATCTTTCCACCACTATGTTTGGCACTTAAAGAAATATCCCATTATCCTTGTTTACAATATCAACCAGACAAGAAACTAGCCAACTCATGATTTCATTTCCCAATAATGCCCAAACCCATGACTATGAACCCAAAAAGCAATAGGAAGGTTGACAAAGATTCACCATAGTCTCACTAGGGATAGAGATATCAAAATGACAAAAGGCCACTTTTTTCTTGGTTACTTCAATCTTCAAATCCATTAGCTACCCTTGTGGGAAATCCAATCTATCAACATCCTCCACTACTTTACCCAACATCCTTGACTTATAAAATTGACTTTAATAGGATCAAGTAGGAGCTAAAAACATTTCACTCAAATACCATTCAAACTCAACATCTAAATAAAAAAAATTAATATAAACTTATTTATGCTTAATTGATTAAATTTTATTATTAAACCTAAGTTGACAAGTTCATTTTCCTTTGAATTACTATAAATCCCCCTATATTTTAATAATCTTACTCTTTCATTTTATTTTCTACATTATTGTAAATGATAATTTTTAATTGTAAACATGATAAAAACTAGCACTTACAATTTTAGGAGGTGCAAGGGACGTTCCTATAGGAATTTTAAGGGAATTTCATCATCATCTTATTCTCCCTACATTGAACAATTATTATCCTTATTGTTAATTGCTTCAAATTTTCCACAAGCCAAAGTATTTTGTTACAGCTAAAAAATACATGCATGCAACTACAAATTAATTAGAGAACTATAAATATAGGTGCTATAAAATACCATTCAATGTCATTTTGTAATGAAATACATTAAATAAAAAATTCATGTCAATGTATACAAATATTACTCATGCATAAAACCTAAAACAACTATACCTACATTTAGGAAATATATAAGTGTCCATTAGTATTTTGACAAGTCATTCCAAACCACAACTATTTGGATTAACATCAAACTTTTGAATAGTAATATGATGAATCAAAACCAACATAGGTAATAAAAATAATATTCACACAAGCAATATTTTAAAAAATAACCTTTACATGGCCCATTTAATTGCTCACAAGTTTTACTAAACATGACTCAGTGATCAAATAGCATCTTAAAATGATTTCGTGTTTAAATTAAGTCACCTAACTACACTATTATAAATTTGTATATATGTTTTGAATCTTTGTAAGACAAAATCCATATTGAAAGTTCATAAATGTCATAAGAAGAATCATAATCATTTAAACAAGCTAGAAGTCACTAATATACTTACTATAAACTATATTTTCTTCAACCATGTCATTGTAGTTATCTTAATTTTGGTAAGTGGTGGAAGAAATAAGAGCTTTAAAATAAGTTGTAGCATTTACAACGGCTTCAAAAGAAGATTAACAACTTCAATCATTTTCTAATTTGTAAGAGTAAAACATTGTGGTTCCTCTTTTTTCGTCCTCACAAATGAACCTTATACAAGAACACATTATTTTTATTATACATGTGCATAGCTACTAACCTTCAAGGATAAAATGAACCTCTAAATTGAGAGGCAAATATATCAAACATGAGTTGAAAAATATAAAATAAAGTAAATAAATTTTGACAATATGCTACCCAACCTACATATCAAGATTTGATTTTGAAAAAAGTGAGTAAGCCTTTCATTTCCGTGGAGAGTACATGCATGGATTTTATGTATAGTCAATAACTACACTTATATTTTGCAAACAAAATAAAAAAAATTAAGAACATTTGAAGGTGTTGCAAACTATTGGTACTCCACTACTAGATGAGGCTAATATTGCTCTTCCTAAACAATCATTACTTCCAGTTTTGTTTTCTGTTTTTTGTTTTTTATTTTGAATTCTATTATATAGTATTTTAGGTTTGAAATGCAAAAAAAATTGCATGAGACAATATACAACACTATTAAGGATTAGAGATTTGAGCTCAAATAATAGCATAAATACCAAGGATCAAGAATTGATCAAAAAATATTTACCAACAAAAAAAAAGCTAACCTTTATACATTAAAAATCATCAAAAAATTAAATCCTAAATAATGCCATAATAATAGAAGACCCAAAAAAATACATTATAAAACAAACCCCCAAAAATAGAAAATAGGTCCCTGCAACCTAACATAAAAAAGACAACCAAACCAATACACATCAATCCCTCTTTCAAAGGAAAGAAAAAAAAATATAAAAAAATCCCACTAAACTCCCCTTTCTAAACAAAAGCTACAAGCTACTCAAAATTCCATACACATCACTATAAAGAAATCAAATAAACTTGTCATTGTACGTATAAAATATAGGTAAATAAAAACTTCAAATTTTGATCCATTTAAATTAAACTTGACAATTACAAAAAATGTCAAATACAACTTATCCAAAGCAAAAAAAAAATTATAATCAATAAATAAACCAGTTATATTTTAAATTTTTTTAAATACGAGCTTTAATAATATGAGAGCGGAAAGACAACCCTGCCATAAAGACTGAAAAACATTTTTAATTCCTATTATATCAATCCCAAATAGATAAAATTACAACTAAAGAATTGTTTTGAAATGAATTAGGAGAGAGGACACAGTAGTTGTGCACTCTAACTTTGGGCTTCTAATTATCTTACGTGGAAATTTCAAATCATTCCCAATCTTTTACAGCAGCTTACTTGGCAAGTCTCACGTTTATAAATTTCGTTTGAGGGTCACATCATCATATATGATGTCACATCAGTATGTTTGTTGTCAAGGTGTCCAAAAAGACCCCAAAAAAAAGTGAAACCAATACTTATGCATTCACATCATGGGTAGTTGAGCACTGATGTGGCATCACATGATTGGTTGCTTTTTAGATCAAGAGAATACATTTTGTTTAATTATGATCATCAAATCACAACTATTAGGAATTATATAAACAACTATGTGTATTATAATCACAATTGACTACACGACTATTAGACCCTTCATGACTATTGACCCCTCTCCCAGACGAAACAAACCAAAAAGATTCTGGACATATTGTGCCTTATTGTCAACAATGCATAAATTTTTAAAAATGAAACAAACCAAAACCAATCTCCTTACGCCATCTCCTTCCTAAAAATGTGGGGTCTTCACCAGAGACAAGTTAAAAATAGTTTAGGGCAAAAAATTTTAAAATTAACTTTGTGAAAATCTTTTTCCGGGTGATTGAGTCAAAATTATTACAATCCACCTGCCTGGCCAAACTAAAACTCTCGTAAAATAGCACTTGCACCCCAATAAGGTGCAATACTTATGCCGATAGACTGAGACCACATTATTTAAGGCCGTCAAAAGCAGTGGACGGTGTGAAGAATGTAGTGATCTATCTCACCTATCCCTCTCTACCTCTCCCTCCCTCCCTCCGCCCTTCTCTCTCCCTCTATCTCTTTCCTTCCCTCTCTACCTATCCCTCCCTCCATCCCACCTATTTCTCTCTCACTCTCTCCTTCCCTCTCTACTTCTCTCCCTCTCTCACTTATTCCTCTCTACCTCTCTGTCCTTCCCCCTCTAATTCTCTATATCTCCCCTATCCCTCTCTACCTCTCCCTCCCTCCCTCTCTCTCTCTCACTCTCTTTGGTTCTCTCTTTCCTTTTGTACTTCTTTCTACCCCACCTCTCTCTCTCCCTATCTCTATCTCACTCATCCCTCTCTACCTACCTCTGTCCCTTTACCCTCCTCTCTCTCTCTCTCTTTCTCTATTCTTCCCTCTCTACTTCTTTTCCCTCCTCTCTCTCTCTTTCTCTATCCCTCCCTCTCTACTTCTTTCCCCTCCTCTCTCTCTTTCTCTATCATTCCCTCTCTACTTCTTTACCCTCCTCTCCAATTCATTCCAAAAACAACACTTCCTATACAACTTTCATTTTTCATTTTTCTATTTATTTATTGTTTGGATTTTATAACACAAAACTAATTTTTTTTTATTAAAAATTTATTATATTATTTTATTTAAAGGATTTTTTTATTTTATTTATTATATAAATTATTTTATTTTATTTTATTGATTATATAAATTATTTATTATATTATATAAATTATTATTTATTTTATTGATTATATAAATTATTATTATTAATTACACTATAATTTCATACTCAGCTACCTACGAATACCTAGAACTTGTCACCTAAATTAATAATCAGCAAAAATAGTACTTGTCACGAAACAGCAGATAGAGCAACTGAGGAGGAATCGAATGAAATATCTCTGCACAAAACTGGAATCTATTATACCAATAACTCTCCCTAAGGTAATTTAAGACGGCCTTCTTTTATTGTCTCCTCAGTTTAATAGGTAATTTTTTTATTTTAAAGTGGTATTTATTTATCAAAGGGTATATGGATTAATATATAAATTTTTTTGCAAGTAGTAAATCTTGTGTTTACATTTCTATTTTTAACTGTTATAAGATTAATATTATTAGATTTGAACAATCTGTAATAATGTTATTTTGTTGTTTCTGGATTTGATTGTCTTCAAGTTTTGATGTTCAAATCCAGAAACAATAAAAGATGAGATTAATAAGAATCAAACTGAGAACGCGTTAAGCAGAGCTTCCTTGATTTTGCAATATATATCCTACAGAAATTTTAAAATATCTAATTCGGTACAAGCTAAATAGATTCTTGAGAGTAAAAATTACAGTCCATGTTTTTGAACTCACTGTGTTTATTTTTAAAAAATTTACACAACCAATCTTGAAGAAATCTTAATATTATAGGATATTATGTGTTTGATTTTTATTTTTCAATTTTTCATTCAAAAAATACAAAAATAAAATCTGAATAACATAACTCTCTTTTTTTAAAAGGAGATAAATATATAAAAAATTCAAAAATAAGTATAAAAATGTTTATAAATAGTAACAATTAGCATTGAAGTTCATAGGATAAAAATTTAATAATATTTTGTTTAAAGCCACTTCTTTTAAGAATTGAAAGAATTCAAGAAACCAACAAAAATGTAAAATTTTAAAGTAAAATAGATCAGAAAAATCAAACCAAATTATTATGAACACACCAAAAGAATTGTGAATATTGAACTGTAGACAAGAACTCTTAGTTTGTGGCATAGTATGGTGGTTTAAATGTGGTGTTGTTGTTCTGGCCACCAAAATTCAAATCCCGTTGAGGTGTTTTTGTTGACTTTTTATGTTGGGGATGAGGTCCCCCATTAGTGACCTCACTGATGCATAGAGTCGATTTGAATCAAAAGCATTAACCTTTTATTGGGAAAAAGCCACACCTAAAATGAAGATGGATTGGCCACAAAGTGGGCTAGTAGTTCAGTGGTAGAGCACTCTAGTGAAAAATGAAAGGTCCTAGATTCAAGTCCTAATTGATCCATAAATGCAAAATTCATCACCCTCTTTATTACAAAAATTAAAATAAAAAATCTTAATTTGTAACAATTGAAAACCAATATTAAATATCCATTTGAAAATAAAAATAAATCCTAAATAACATTCTATTCTTTTAAAATATGAAAAAAATTAAAAATCCAAATTTAATAAAACAACTATCTTTATTTTATAATTTATATCACAACATACTTTCTAACTTCTTAAGTTGACTCTAATGTTACATTACCAAATTAAAACTCCTTCATGCACATAATTACAAATGATATATATGCTTTCAATTTCAAGAAAAAATAACATAAAATCCTGGTAGGATTCGCAGAACATAAACTTTATCACCTCATGTGCAGATAAGAATGTGAAATATTTTTTCATTTAAAAAAAAAAAGAGAGAAATTATGTGTTAGATAAGTGCAACTATAATTTTATTCAGATTAACAATATTTTTTAAATTATTTTACTAAAATAAGTTTTATATAGAAATATAAAAATAGAGAATTCCATGTTCTCTCAAATTTGTTTTTTATGGGATTAATGAGATGTGGGTAGCTTATATTTTCTTTTAATATTTATTTTCAAAAGACTTTTGGAGGTACAGTTGGATTATTTAGGATAGATTCTAATTCATACTACATTTTTGTTTAATTTTTACACTACTTTAGGACATCCTCATAATTTTGATGGATTCAAATGTTGGTCTCATCTTTATTATTTGAAAATTTTGGTTGGAAAGAAATTGTGAGATCTCTAAAATTATTAGTTTTATTAGATATATTTGAAAAAATATTTTGAACTCAATAGAAAGAGTTTTGATGGCTAACTATTTTGTGCTTGAAGTTTTAGCTCTATGATATTCAAATTTTGAGGTAATTATATTTTGGTCATTTGATTGACTCTAATATTTTTGGATCTAGGATCAAATCTTTGAATAAGATGAATAGAGCAAGTAAACGAACTTTTCCACTAGTTTTTACTCAAAATTAATGTTGATGGTTATTTTCATAGTAATATAGGTGATGTAGGGTTTTATGGAGTTGGGTGGGATAGTATTTCTTTTGTTAGCTTATTTTTCTCTTCTCATATAGGGTTTGGCATTAATAATTATATGAAGGCCTCAATCATCCTTGTGGCTCTGAGTTGGGTTAGAAGAAGATAATATATGAGATGGATTCTATAATGGATGTTAGCATTAACATTATACACTGTTATACTATTAATGATTGTGGCAGTATGTTGATCATTAAATAATATATCGACTTTCATATCTCCTCACTATGGTATCTGTTGATGCCAAAAATTGGAAAGGTAACAACCCTTTGTGGGAAACTCAATTAAAGCAGGGACCTATCATGCTTTATCTGAGTAACCTCCAGATTTTAAAGAAGACGACTTCTTCTATAATTGTGGTTTTGAATGGGAAAAGGAACCAAATATAAAAATAAAAGGATCTAACTAGGGTGATGCGTCAAAATTTAGATATAAGGCATGATAGATCTATCTTGGAGATGCGATCTAATGACCCATTCAACAATCTGCTATGTCCTAGAATGATAGAAAATAAAGATAGAATTCTGAATTTTTTACCCAATGACATAAAATAATATTCATGCACATTTACTGAAAAGAGGAGTTGAAGACATGATCTAACCTAGTAAAATTGCATTAAATTTATAGAAGTTCAGCAAATGAAACATTCAGTACCATGAGGGGATAGTAAAAATTTATCAAAAAACTTTAAGAAAATAGAAAGGCTAAACAATTGCACAGTCTGTAAGTCTTTACAATAATCTAAAAGTGGTAAAGGCTTGATTATTTCTACCAATTCTTCTATCAAAATTTGAACCCTTTCTTTGAAAGAAGAAGTGGTATTTATAATAAAATCTCAGCCCAGTGAGCCAGTAATAGAAAATATCCTCCGATCATGAGCAATGATGTATTAGAAATGATTTCCCCTGGCCATTGCAACTGAAAAATATTTGAGCCATGAACGAAGACACCTTAGAGCCAAATGCATCCCCTGCAAATAATGGTAGTGGTCCCAGCAGACCAAAGTGTCGACATGTGTCACCTACTCATGACAACAATTAAAAAACATGGTAATTGTTGTGAGGTTGCCGCTTGCTTCATTCTCCTATTTGATGAAGCCCTTGGAAGATCAATGTGGCAAGCGATCGAGGGCCGATGTTCATCCTTCTCTTTATTCAATGGAAACTTGCACTGTGAAAACACATGGAGGTCTCCAAGCATACTTCACTGAAGGTGGGGGCCACCAAGGAATGTTTGTGGAATGATGCTATGTGGCATGGAATCAAGGCCCACAAGACGAGCGACCGAAGGAAGCATTGAAGAGTGTGATCTGTCGACATGTGGAAGCATGAGGGCGAATTTTGAAAAGTGAGAGAAAGGAACCTTGCGAGGAGCACCCAATTGAAAAGTGGCGGCATTTGAATAAAGCCTTGCGAAAGGAACCTAATATTGATTTTAATAGGAGGGTGTGGCCAATATTTAAGAAAAAATAAAATAACCTGAAGGGAGCTTGGGAAATTTATGTTCACAACTTTTGGTAACTTATTAGTGGAATTTTTCCTGTAGAATGAGGAACCCAATTTTTTTTGGTTTGAAGACCAGAGCCTTATCCATTGGGCGGCACGATCAAAGCTTAGAGAGGGCAGTCTATAGAGCCAACCATTCAGCCTTAGATGGAGTCAATATGTTACAAATAATTTCTCGTGCTCCATACAGATTGATTATTTCTTTGTAAGGCATCGTCATCGATATACCAGCCCAGGACTCGAGTTGAAAAAGAAGTCATTCAATTGGATGAGTGATGCTCTCAATATTTCTTGTAACAAGGGGCTAATTGAAACTCTGAAAAGTAAATGCATTTGGTTTCTTTTCCTCGATCTTTGCCGCAATATGCTCCATCGTGGCCATCAATTCATCTTCAAGAAATGAGGATGGTAAGCCCATCTAAGTCAGGTGGGAGAACCTTGCCTCCATGTTGCTCATAATCTAATCTAATTTGGTGGTACATTCACTGGCATGAAGGATGGCTACATGGTAATGGATGAACCTATTAGTTGTTTTAGTAGCGGCCTTTCGATCTTCAACCCCTTTGCTTGCCAAGACTTCATCTCAGACTATATATAGCCTATCCAATAATCTCCTGGCCTCTGGAACTCTCTCTACGATGGACTGAGGGAACCGCTCGATTGCTTCACGAACCTCTCTGCCCAAACTTGTTGCCTCCACCATAAATTGGAGTGTTGTTTTTAGAGTTAGGCAGAAATTCTTCACTCTTTCCTAGTATGAAACATATAACTGTTGGGCTATCTGAAGAAGGTTTGATTGAGTGGCAGGAGGTTGGGCAGAGTTATTTAATAGGGCTATCTCTTCATCCCTTGATTCCATATTATGCACAAGCTTTTCAACCTTTTTGTTCATTGTGGTGAGTTTTCTCTCTAGGATTTGTGATTTTGCGATCCAGCTAGCTTCAAGTCGTTCCTTGTTTTCTACTTCCTTCTCCAAGGAAATCTTCATTTCTTGGATCTCATTTTCCAATTAGGCCCAACAGATATTGAAATCTGCATCTTTCTACTGCATATGCTACTCTAGTTTAGCATGTTTGCGATGAAAATCCTCATCCTTTTGTTGCAATTCTTGCCCCAACTATGCCAACTAGTCTTGATATCCCCAATTCTTTTGTTGTAGCTCGACGACCAGGTTATGATTGAGGGATTGTAACCTCGCAAGTTCATCTAAGATCTTCACTTGCTTCACCTCTGCTTGTTGGGATAAGTGCTTAAATTGAGCCTTTCTCACCTTTTCCTTGGTGAGAAAGACCTTGACTCTACCGTTGATGCTTTTCAGCTCTTCTTCCCTCTTCTTTAGCTAGTGACCAGACTTAAGAAAGCGGGTAGTTACCACCCATTGTGTTTCCTCCATGAGCTCAACCTTGTCCTAAGGTTGGGCTATGATTAAGTCGAGACCCATAGTGTACATGTTCTAGTCATCCAATTGCATCTCTCCTTGTGGTTTGTTGATAGTGAAGTACAAAGTCGCAAAATGAAGTGATCATTGAGCCTCATTAAAAATAGTGTGCACTTTTTTCTTTGTCATCTTCTTAGAATCTTTATCCCTTTACTTTTGGGCTCTGATTGCTCATGTCTATCTATTTTTATCACCTTTTGATAAGAATTTTGAGGGCGACTTGATGACATCGCTTGCGAAAGGTGCACCGAGAGGAAGGGTGAAAAGGAATGAAAGGACAACGCTCTTGGGCGACTTCTTCTTTGGAACACTAACTATTTGAGGAAATAAAGGAGGGATATTCCAATACCTGAACTATGAACCAGTAGGAGGAATTGAAGGAAGCAGATTCGTAGTGGATTCCATCTGTTGGGAAGACTGGAATTGGGACGACATGACAATGGCAGGAGATGTATCAATGATGCCTGTAGAGGCAGAATGTGAGATGCTTGGGGATGTGGAATGGGCCAAGGAAAATGGTCTAAGGTTCTGCAAAGGAGTAATGGAAAATGGGGTCGCATAAGAGAACTGTGTGAAACCCCTCATGACCATTGAAGCAGAGGCCGAAAAGGAAGGGTCAATGTTTGAAATGAGAGGCACTACGAACATAGAAGGGTCAACTAAGGACTGTGAAACAGGAGAAAAGGGAGTGAAAGATACCTGTGGTACGGCTGATTGGGATCCTTGGTCCATTGCTAGCTCTTGGCTCGCCTCAGGGTCCTTTGAACACTCTCTAGAAGATGCCTCAGTTTGCTACCACTTTACAGATGGTGATTCTTCTACTGCTACAGTTTCATATTGTTGCAGTTGGGTTGTCTTGGTCCTCCTTGTAGTCCAAGTGTGAGTCAGTGAAGACCTCGTGCATGATATGTTTACCCATACATTAGAGGAAACCTTGCTAGGTTGTTTCATGACTTTTCCCCTTTGCTACATCGAGACATTTTGTGTTTCTTTGTCTGGTTTCACTCCTTCATCTGACTGCGCTTCAACTTCTTTCGAACTGGAGTCTTTCTCATCACTCTCGTCGGAATCTAGATTCTTTTCATTCCACAATTTTTTGAACTTCTCATCCATTTCGTGACTATCATATAGGGCCTCAATGCTTTGGCTCTCTTGTCGATATATTCAGAAATCATTAATCTTTTTTTCTTTCTAGTTGTAATATTTTATCAAATTATTGCAAATAGTAGGCCCAATATACTTTGTCTTATCATACTTTCCAGTTGGGTAGTAGAGTTTGAGCCAGGGAGGTCGACCACCTATTGTAGGGATATGAGCTAGGTCGACTATAAATTCATTTGCCTCCGACATTGGATTTTGACGCTTCTCCTAGTAAGGCCAATTGTTATGTGTTACCTTGAAATACTCACTGGACAAGTCATCATCAAGGTTGTAATTCCACTTATGGCCAATCCATACCAACCCCAGATGAACCAAATTTTCTGCCAGTGAGTTGTGAGCCTTCCTCTTGGCCATGATTACAATCTTGAAGCTCATTGGGCAGCTGAAAAATCCCTTCTTCTTTGCTTTTCTACTAAAAAAGGTGACGTTGATAATTGATACCTAGCAAAACACTTCAAGCGCTAGTATCCGATTTGTAATACATGTTAGAAGCCAGAAGGGTTCCCTAGTGAAGCCGCACAATTAGATGAATGTGAAGTCCTTGCCTTGGAACCAGTCACACTTTGGAGTGAAGCTCTGCATGAACTCAATTTTGTCTGAGTTGAATCATAATACAATGCTATCTCCTCTTAAATCTTGCAAAATTGGATATAAGAAATAATCTAAAAAATGTGTAATAATCATATGTGGCAAAGAGGAGGGGAGTCCATGTGGAAACTAGCTTCTTCCTCTAGTTTTCATAAAAAATGGACAACCCGAGATGCTTCTAGAAGAAGTTAGGATTCTGATGCAAAAATATGTGAGTGAGGAAAGACAGAAACCTGAACCTCTATTGAAGTTGGTACTTTGCTATCTGGCTTCATGCATCTCTTGCATGAGAAATTATATGAAATCATACCAGAAAGAAAAATGTTGCTTGCATAATTGAAAACCTAATCATAGTTGAAACTCTTGGACCTCTTTGTCGGTGTCTAGGTTGCAAAAAACCGCCATCATTGAGAAGGCATCCTTCATATCATCTTTGAAGCTCTTATTTGTTGTTGGGGTCTGCATTGGCTTTCTTTGAGCTTCTTTGGATCTTTGTGTCTTTGTGTTATAGAAGTTTAGCATAAGCTCTCTGGCCCTCCAATAGGTCTCCCCTTTTACCAAAGTAAATGACTGCATTTGAGGCACTTTGGAGCTTTGCTCCGAGATACACAACATATCTCAAATAGCCTCCTTGCAGATAACAACACTCACCTCCCAACCCTCAATGGTGTTGGTATTCGGATTGAAGTGTTTTCAATGGCCTCATCCACCAATTTAGGGCAGTAGTGTACAAACGAGACCATATATTATGGAAGCCGACTGAACCAACTTTTATGTGCCAAGGAATCTGTGTCACTATTCCTTTTCATTCTTTTGCAGGCCACCTCCCTAAGTGTCTTAGGGTTCCTTGCAAGGATGGGGTCATGAATATTATCCCATTCTTCTCTAATTTGGTTATGGGTATGTACAGGATCATCATGGAAAAAATAGACCCTTAAGTGATGATAAAATTTAGAAAAATTAGAGTTAGACAACTTGACGTAAAAATTTGAATAAGTTATCTATATTATTTCAAAAATATGTAAGAATAGAATCTATAGAAAATTGAATTTATTTTTTAAACTACTAGTTTTTTTTTTTCAACTATTTGGTGAAAATTTGAAATTTCAATGGAGTCGTACTTAAATTTCAGGGAAAAAATAAGAAGTAGGTGTCTGCCTGATCACCCTAACCACAATAAAATGATAATATTTTTTTATAATATTTTATATATAAGTAGAGGACTCATGTCCCGATGTGATGCATATTTTGTTGTAATTTTTTCCAAGTAAATAATTAATTATGAATTTTTTATTACAACTTTTAAAAAATATAAAAACTCATACATCTAACCACCTTAATTTGGTCAAAACTTCATGAAATTCAATTTATTTTTTAATCCTATAATATGCGAAGCATAGAATGTGATGCGTATTTCAGATTCAAAAAATGTGATACTGTTTGAAAGCTATAAATGTTTTTCAATTAGCCTATCAATCACGAATTTAGTTGTGATTTAAATAGAAAATGAATAATAATTATTTATTGAATTCAAAGTAAAGCATAATATATATTGGTGGAAATTTGAGAATCTCCTTTAAAAACCCTTTTCGTTTCATCAATTTTGGGTAAAGAAAAGTCATCAGCCACATGGGCCATCATATCACTTACATATTGCCACTTTTTGGCCCATCATGATCCTGCACATACCCTTCTGATCTTTATGAGGAGTCTTCTTTTTTGCAACCCGCATATTCACACATGTTGGCTTTTCTAGTATTCCAGGCGAAGCGTAAGAGATGTCCTCGAAGACATAGGTGGCTGGTGCTGCGTGCATGGTCCTAAAAAAACTTTGGCCCATTTCTTCTTGCATTTTTGTTTGAGAACTTTGAGTAGTTGCCATCTTTTGAAAACCTTCTGCCCAGAAAGAAAATTGAAGCGATATGAATGGAACCCAAAACACCACACTAGGCTCTGAACTCAAACCCAGATAGTCTTATGTTTCAATTTTATTCCACACCGGGGCAGCGAATTTTCTGCAATTACCTCTACTTAGCTACTTTGTTGCTAGATGCATTGCACCTGGTTCTCTTAATCAATTCTATTCTTCCAAGTCGCTTTGCATGCTCAAGAATTTTTATGATCTTTTTAGCCCTTGCATGTGACATGTTAGTTTTTACCTTCGATTTCTTGCCTGCAACTTGTAGACAACGGTTGCCTTTTTGCATTTAATTTGGCATGTATAGCCGGCTCCTCCATCCATGCAAAATGAACTACTTGCCTCTTTTGAAAAGACAAGAATTCATAATTGCATTGGTGATAACATGTCTTTGATGTGATTTTCATGGGAAATTGAGTTGTCGGTGAAATGCTTGCCATTTCTACGCCTGCCTTAGCAATTAATATCTCTCAAAGCATAATTAAGCTAAAATAGAAATGAGTACTTTGAAAAGATTTGCGGTCATCCTTGGAGCTTGAAACTTCCTACATCATGCCACCTAGCCTTTGTCCATATGAGTCATCACATGGGACTACCACCAATTTGCACTAATTGATTGTCGCTCCTTAATCTTCCATGCAACAATTTGTACCTGTGGACACAACTGGGTTGAAAAATTAAGCTAGATTTTTGGTGGGATTTTCAAGTTAATACTCAATTATCACCATGCTTTGTATGCAGGATACCTCAGATATTTCTATAAATAGGTCCTTATACAGTAGCAGAATCACACTTAGTGATTTAGCAGAAGTTACATTGGGTGGTTAGATAGGATTATTGTTTTAGGTGGTTGAGCAAGTTATGAATTTGCATAAGGCTTAGACTTAGGTAGTCATGTAGAGACTAATAAGATGAATACTTCAATCAAATTAGTCAGCAAAAAGTCTCAAATAACCTTTCTAGGAGAGATTTCCAATAGCCACTCACTAATTATTATAGCCATGAAATGTGTCCTAGGCAAGGATTGTATTGAGTATAAAGACAAGTATTAGGTAAATACCGATATCTATTCCCATTTTGTTTCCTCACTGCTTGATGTTCAAGTCCCAAAAGCCATGATTCTATGCTTGACACTCCAGATTTTTCCAAGGAGGTACTTCAGAGGTCTTGGGGAAGCGTTGAGGAATGTTGTGTATGGCCAAGGCCTTCCTATTGTGAGTGACCTAAGGAGGCACATTAAAGAAGATGCGGTGGTACCATGAGTTCCATTTCTGAGTGGGTTTTGGCTTCACTCACTTGTTGAGCATCACGAGAGAGCTACCCGTGTATGCCACTTTTTATTGTATTGCTAAAATGTAGTGTTGTTTTATGATATGGATTGGTACACCGACTTCAAGAACCTTCTGTTCCCTCTGTCACTCGTTATGGGTGTTGATGCTACTGCTCTAGGTCCCATTACTGCTGGTGATAACCCCATTGTTTCCTCTAACAATGTTCCTACTGATGAAGACAATGCTCACATTCCAGATACTTGAAGATTAATACACTTTTTCTCCTTTTGTATATATATGCCTGAAAGAAGGCTTGCGTACACATATATATAAGGAAGCTATATATATAGTAATACTTTTGACCGCATGGCCTTAGAGACATTTTGATAATGTTTCTATCAAAGTATATATAGAACAAATATACATCTTATTGAAAAATTCTTCTCTTTATTCTTGTTTTTTTTGTAATTTGGATTGAATTCCTTGCATATGAATTTATTTTCTACAACACGAGAAAGATAGTCTTTCTCTACTTAGGTAATAAGGATTTTAGTGAATTTTCCTTCTTTTAGTAACTATGAATTGGTGAAAAGACCGTCTGATGAAACACAGAAGGGAAATAATTACATTACTCACATATTTACACCTAGGTGAAGTAATTGTAGCTTAATTGAACAATTTTAAATGAATCCCATTAACCAAAATTCTTAGTGGCTCTTGTTCCATATTCTCTAATTCGAATGCATTATTTTGTTTGCACTAAATTATTTTGAAAGGACCCTCCCATAGTTTGTCAAATTTTCCATGTTGGCTAGGTTTTGCAGCCCTTTCATTGAATTTTAGTACCAGGTCTCTGTATTTTAGACCTTGGTCTGAAGCTTTCTTATTGAACCGCCTCTTAACCACTTGCTGGCGGCTAGACATGGCTATTAGGGATTTCTCTCTTTTTTCTTGTACCTCTAGCAATTCAGCCAACCGAACCTCAATAGCTTCGTTCTCTTCAATTTCTAGAGACTTGAGTAGCTGTAATGTAGGTATCTCTATAGAGATAGGTAACAACGCTTCCTTCACATACACTAGCTCATATGGAAAAAAATTTAGGGCTTTCTTAGGAGTTATGCTATCTAACCATAATGTTGTCTAGAGGTTCTTGTGCCATTCTTTTTCATGATCGGACCTGATCCTTTTAATGAGTCAGACTAGATTTTTGTTAGTGGACTCGGACAGGATGTTCCCTTGAGAGTAATAATTTGATGATGTTTATAAAAATATGCCATGCTCAAATGTGAACTGACATACCTTAGAGCCTAGGAATGCATTGGTGTTATCCAAAATGATGGTCTTTGGGGGGCCAAATCTCGTCACTAGCCCCTCAATAAACTCTACAATTTCTTCCTCTATCACATTCTTTAGGGTTATGACTTCAGTCCACCTTGTGAAGCAGTCTATAGTTGTGAGAATCCACTTGTGGCTGACACTAGAGGTGGGATTGATCATTCCAATGAAGTCAAGCCCCCATTGCACAAATGGTTCATCTGCTAATATCGAATTGAGAGGCATGGAATAATTTTTTCTCCTCCCCGCTTAGAATTGGCATTCCTCGTAGGATTTTATATTGTAGGAGTCATTAAATAGGGTAGGCCAAAAGTACCTAGTACATTGGATTTTGATGGCGGTGGTATTTTTGGAGAAGTATCCACCTTCAAGGCTACTGTGGAAACTGTCAAGAATTTTCTTTGCTTGCCTCATGGTGACACATCATAAAAAGATGCCGTTGAAATTCCTCTTAAAAATAATCCCCTCAATAAGTGAGTACCCACTATTTTTTAGTCGATAAAATCTTCTTCTTTGATAAGGAAGTTTGGGTGGATACTTGTTGGTGTGCATAAATCTTACTATATCCATCAGTCAGGATCCTTCGGGTTCAGATTCATTTGTTAGGACTAGCTCTGTGTGCTCTTCTTGAATTTCCACCTCTTCATCATGCACCAAATATTTGCACAACCCTCTTAATTTAACAGTCTTTGTAGCCTTGACCTCAATGTCATATTCTAGGATCTTAGTGATCCAGTTGGCCCTTTTTTTGGTGATTTCTCCTTCCATAATATATTCGCATACACTGGAATGTGTGACATAAATTATCACCTTGTTGCAATATATAAGATATCAGAACTTCTTGATTCCCTTTACAATTGTGAATTCTTTCCTTTCGATGAAGTTATAATTCGTCTCATATTCCTTCAAGGTCTGGGAGTGAAATGTTATCGGATGTTCTCCCTTTCCTTCATCATCCTTCTGAGTTAGGATAGTGGTTATGCTTGTCTTTCTACTAAAAACATACATTATGAAGTCTTTTGAAAAGTCTGGATTTACCAGCACAGGAGCTGAAGAAATAGAATCCTTCACCTTCTCAAAGGATTCTCTCTCTTCTTTTGTCCATTTGAACAATTGGTCCTTTTTTAACATCAAGGTGATGGGTCGAATTATCTCTGCAAAATCATAAATGAATTTTCTTACAAAGTTCACCTTTCCTAGAAAGGACTGAACTCCCTTCTTGTTGACTAGAAGGGGAAGTTCCCTAATTGCCTTTACCCTTTCAAGATCAATAGAGATTCCATCTCTAGACACTACGTGTCCCAGTAGCTTACCTTGCAGCATGTCGAAAACACATTTTCAAGTTTAGGGATACCCTAAACTCTAGGCATTTTTTGAAAACCATTTCCAAATTATCGAAATGGTCATTTTTGGACTTGGAAAATATAGTCAGATCATCTAAATAGATGAGAATAATTTTATTGATCAGTTCACTAAAAGTGATGTCCATTTCTCATTGGAAGGTGGCTCATGCATTTGATAGGCCGAAATAAATTTTTGCATATGTGAACATTCCCCACTTGGTGGTGAATGTGGTCTTGGGTTGATCTTCTTCTTTAACTCCAACTTGATTGTAGCCTAAAAATCCATCCAATAGAGAAAACATCTTCGAACCTGCCATGGTATGCAAGATCGATTCCATGGAAGACAGTGGGTAATGATCCTTTAATAATGCTCTGTTCAGGTCATGGAAGTCAACACAGAGATAAATGTCTCCATTCTTCTTTTGGACCATAACAAGGTTAGATACCCATGTACTATGATTGATTGGAAAAATGATCTTAGACTAGATCAACTTCCCTAGCTCTTGTGCCACTAAGGCTTCAATATTTGGATTGACAGGCCTTTATTTTTTTGGAAATGTTTAACACCTTTTGTGAGTTCAATGTTCTATTAAATGATGCTAGGATCACATCCCTTGAGGTCATCATAAGACTATGCCACAACCCCTTCGTATGTTTCGTAGAAGTGTATAAGCCTGTCCTTGTCATGTTATAGGAATTCTTTCCCAACCTTTAGTTTTCTTCTATCTCTGACCTCAAGGTTGGCATAGTCTACTTAGTCTACTACAAATTTCCTCCTATCATTCCTTGCGTCATCACAGTTGAACAAATTTTTGAGCATGACCAACCCATTTGGAATTTTTTTGTTCTCAACTAAATGATCTACCCTTTGTATGCTTCAATCTTCGGCTGAAGTTGATCAACGAACTCTCCTGACTATTGAATTAATGAGGTGACGTGTTCATCACTTAATAAAACTTTCTAGCTCTGATCATTATCTAGAATGGAGGGTCAAATGATCACTTGCACAAAGTGTACATTCTTTATCAAAATAAAGATACTATCGAATTGAGATCCTATCATTGCTATTTGATCCATATCTGAATTTTTCTCTCTTGGCACTACATGGATGTTAAAATCTTTGAAGCTTTCAATGAGGTCCCATACCCCGTGTCTAAAAGATTGCATGCAAAAAACAATTGTAGTAGAGATGTTTCTGATTTGATTGATTATAAATTCAAAATATTTGAACACCATTATTTGTTTGACACCCATGTGCTCCGTGAGGCTGATTCCTTGCACAAGACCCTCATGTTTGGCTTCACTATTTGAGCAAGCAAACTGGAAGCAGAAAGATCTGAGAATCTGCTCATTGGATGGAGATGTTAGGCATATCTCGGTGCCAGCGCCAACCTTGCATCTTTCATCGTCAAAGTACAAAATCTAGAGGTATGAGGCTTGTTCGGCTGAAGAGTCCTTCACTATCCTCAAAAAATCATGGTCCTCATCATATATGACGTAGGTGTCCAACTCGATAGCATGCTAATTTTCGAAAGGGTTGGCGGCTACATACTCACTCAAAAAGACTTATTTTGAACCAACTATGTCTTTAGTCACCTTCTCATCTCCTAGTAACTTGATACCAATGGTTTCTTCCTTTGTGAAAAAAGTACATGAGAAACTTTGAAGTTGATCATGGCTTTGTCAGCTACATGTTCTGAATGCAGAGGTTCTGATACTATCATCATCTTAGCTCCATGCTTGGTCCTAATAATTAGGTGAGACCAATCCAAAGAAAGGTATCTGCCTATTTTTGAAGTGAACTCCCATGATAGGCAGAGGCTAAACATGGGGGGGACATCTATAATAACAGTATCTTGCGGTACTATGATGCTAGGATAGGAAATAAAATTTAAGGGGAGGTATTTAATGAGGCCTACAATTTTGACCTTGTTCCCATCCAACTGCATAACTCCTCTCTTTAAGGGATCATATCTAAGCCCTAAGGCTTTAGCTATTTGGTTGGGCATGACTATGGTGCTGGCACTAGAGTCGATCATGGAGTTGTGCAACAATTTCTTCCCCACAATGAGAGTTAAGAAAAAGGGTTTAGTTTTTTATTTCTCCTCTTTGACTTCGATCGAATCCTCCTTTGTAGTATTCACAAGAACTTTGGTAGGAGGTGATGAGTCAGTAGTCTTCTTGAAATCTTGTTCTATTTTTTGTACAACCACATCTTTTTGTAGGGCTTCCTGTAGCAATAAATTTTTCTTTGGAATGGCTAATAAATTCCAAAGGTATACATTAGTAGATGATTTCTTCAATTGTTCCACCACATTGATTGGTGATAGATTTGGAGGCTTTTATTCCTTGGACTTGGTGATGAAAATCCCCTTGCACAACTACGGTTGTGGAGCAATTATGGAAGGGCTAGGGAGTTGGTTTAGGATGCCCCTAAGCTGCAGAGCGACCAACTCCCCCATAAATCTCCTCTTCGATGAAGTGTTGTAGTCAGACAATACTTGTGGGGTGATCAATGTGGATGCTTCATAACTGAACACTACTTTCTCCCCTTCCATCCATGAGAGAAGGACATGGTTAGGAGCTATGTCATTTTCTTGTTCCATGGGCATTCCTTGCATTTGTGCGGTAAGGATTGCATTCTCCATTTTGGGGGAGGCATATGTATAACCTCCTAGATTCGGTGCCACACCTTGGTTGTGTTGTTTTGCAACTTTTTGCTGAAAATTGCCATGCAAACAATTTTGAGGCATATGCGCATCACCGGAGGGATAGCACCAAGAATTGAAAATTTCAGTGAGATTGTTCTACCCTACGGTCAACTCTCTGCTTGCACTTGTCTGAGCAGTTCCTAGTCGAGTCGGTAATGGCACTATTTGATTTGTTGTTTGTGCCTGAGGATTTCTGTGAGCGCCTCCTTGGAATTGGTTCTATTGGTAGGAGGGTTTTTCACCTTGATAACTTTGGTAGGCTGGTCTTGGAGTAGCAGCTTGATTGTGCTTGATAGTGGTCACTTCATTTGTTAAGTTTCATAACATCTCCTTTAGTTTTCTTATCTCATCCTTTGAAGCACCAAATGTAGAAGTGACATTTGGTGGCAGAATTGGATATGTGTACATAGATGGGCGTGGGGTGGTTGTGCTAGTAGAGGGAATCTCCTGGGTAGAAGTTGATATCTCAGGGAATATTGGCATAATGGGCTGAGGTGGCAACTTCCCAGCATCGATCCGATTGTTCTCTACTTTGACTGCTATGTTGTATGCATCTGGTAATGTGGTTCCGCCAAGTGATTGGATCATCATGGAGATGTCGGTGTTGATGGAATTTAAGTAGAACATAAATTCTAAATCGGACGATGGATGGATGGCATTCTTGATTATCTGCTAGGTCGTATGGAACCAAGCATTGAAGTGCATGATAACTTCAAAAGGGGCTCACTTTATTGTTGATAGTTGATGATATAGTGAAGACCTATCTCCATCATTAGAGAATCTTTCATAAAAAGGATCCTTGAGCTGATCCCAAGTACCAATAGTGTTAGCCGATAAAGTGTGATACCAATCCAATGCTTTTCCTCTAGAAAAAGCTACAAGCAATCTCAGATCTATGTTACGATCTATTACTCTATGTACCAAACACATGTCCACCACATATTGTAGATGTTCAGATGGTGATCTTGAGCCATCTCCAGTAAAATTTGGGATAGCTTTGAGAGTAGAGACCGGGATAGAGGCCCAAACGACGAGTACAACTGGGGAAACAAGGGGAATTTTGATGTCTCAAGCCACATAATTTTAGTTTGTGATCAACAACATGTTTGGGATTCAAAAATTCTACTAGGCAAGTTTGGGTATACATTATTACTAGCGGAGGCACTAACAAGCCAAAATTATTTGCGGTTTGTGACCTAGTAACAGGCCAATGGCCTATACACCCCTTGATTTGGTGTATTTAAGTGGTCCCACCAAGTGTGGCAGGAAAAAGAAAAACTATTGATGCCAAAAATTGGCAAGGTAATAGTCCTTTGTGGGAAACTTAGTTAAAGGGGGAACCTATTGCGCTAAATTGAGTAACCTCTATATTTTAAAGAAGTTGAATTCTTCTATAACTAGGGTTTTGAATGGGAAAAGGAAGAACATATAAAAATAAAAGGATCTAACTAGGGCGGTGTGCCAAGATTTAGATATAAGGAATAATAGATCTATCTTGGAGATGCGATCTAAGGGCCCGTTGAACAACCAGCTATGTCCTAGAATGATAGAAAATACTTCAAGATAGAATTCTGAATATTTTACCTAATGAAAAAATAATATTCATGAAAATTTACTCAAAAGAGGAGTCAAAGACATGATCTAAACTAGAAAACTTGCATTAAATTTATAAAATTTCTACAAATGAAACATTCAGTACCATGATGGCATAGTAAAACTTTATCAAAAATCTTTAAGAAAACAAAAAGGTCGAACAATGGCATAGTCTGTAAGTCTTTACAATAAAATAAAAGCAGTAAAGGCTTGGTTATTTCTACCAATTATTCTATGAACATACAAACCCTTACTTCGAAAGAAGAAGCAATATTTATAATAAAATCCAATCCTGGTGAGCCAGTAACAGAAAATATCCTGGTGAGTCATGAACGAAGACACCTTAGAGCCAGATGCAACCCCTGTGAATGATGGCAGTGGTCTCAATAGACCAAAGTGTTGAAAAGTATCACCTAATCATGATGATAGTTACAAAACATGGCAATTGCTATGAGGTTGCCGCTTGCTTCATTCCCTTGCATGATGAAGCCCTTGGAAGATCAACGTGGCAAGTGGTTGGGAGCCAATGTTCATCGTTCTCTTTATGCGATGAAAACTTGCATTGTGAAGACATGAGGAGGTTTCCAAGCATACTGTGTTGAAGGTGAGGGCCGCCAAGAAATGTGTGTGGAACGATGCTACGTGGCATGTGGTTAGGGCCAGAAAGAGGAGCGAGCAAAGGAAGCATTGAAGAGTGTGATATCCCGACATGTGGAAGCATGGAAGTGTCTTTTGAAAAATGAGAGAAAGGAGGCTTGCAAGGAGCACCTAGCTAACAAGTGGCAGCATTTGAATAAAGCCTTGCGAAAGGAACCTAATATTGCTTTTAATAGGAGGGTGTGGTCGGTATTTAAGCAAAAATCAAATAACCTGAAGGGAGAGTGGGAAATTTATATTCACAATATTAGAACCAACAATGAGAAATACCTAATGGATTTCATTAGACAAGTGAAGTGAAGGTCCCTCATTAGACAGATGAAGCTCACCTGGAGTGTTAGTTCTCAAAAAAAAAACAAGAAAATAGGTGATGGTTAGAGAAGGTTTGGGAAGCGAAAAAGAGATTGTTGCAAGCTGATGAAGAAGCATCAACTCCGCTATGAGGTAGAAAAGAGGGAGAAGACTACCAATTGGAATTGATGGATCTATGATACTTTTTCTACAATAAAAATCCAAATGGTTAATTTAATATGTGGTGTGATGCAAGCCATTTCACTTCAGTGTTTCCTTTTGTGGTCAATAATTTTCTTCATTTATTAGAATTTTGTAATATGCATGATTAACATATCATAATCATGTTGAGAAGTGTTTTTTTAAATATGGGAAGAAGGCATGTGGAAATTAGTGTTAGCATGCATTTTTAGGAGAGCTTAGATCAAATAATTCATTAAGAATTCCAAATGCTTTGTGTGAAACAATACCATCAATTGCAATATAAAGTGAATTCTGGTGAATGTCGATTGTGCTAGTTGATGCAAGCACCATGAAAATGGGTAGCAAAGAAGAGGTCGAGATGAAATCCTAGACAACATCATCTTCTAATTTTTTCTTGTAGATGCTCTCCAAAACATTGAAAATCTATAAATGGATGAGTTTCTTAGGAAAGGGTTACTAGAGTTTTTCCTATTTGATGTGTGATGCCAAGCAAGGATAATTTGTGCTAAGCTCGAGAAAGGCTATGATGCAAATGATAAATGTGAAGTATAACATCTACACAAGTGTCCTTGTCTCACTACATGATCATACCAATCTCATTTCCAAGCATCATTTCATCCTTAAAAGAACGTGTATGCCAACCTAAATAATTAAATTTCTTTTTGAGGATTTTTTTGTTTTGTTTTGTGGTGTGATCATGTCTACACCAAAGTTTTTTCTATCAAATTCTCATCTCCTTAAGGGGACTAACTATGCTTTTTGGAAGATGAATATGCACATGATTCTTCATTTTGAAGAACTATGGGGAATTTTTACTGGTGTACTAGAGTGTCCAACTAATGTAGATGAGCAATTTTTTTTTGACAAGGCTAATGTAAAATCCTTCATTTACGAGGAAAATAATTAGACCAAGATTCTCCATCTCCAATATAAGCTTCATACACTTAATATGAAAGCCAGTGAGAAAGTAAAGGAGTTGTTATGTTGAGTAAAAAAAATTCGATCAGAGCTCGTTACCCTCAAAGTAAAGGTGGAAAACAAGTTGCATATTCTGGTCACTCTGAGAGCTCTTCCTAATTCTTGATGCAATCAAGATTGGGGGTTCTTATAAAGCTACCAAATCTTGCATCGTTAACATCTCATCCAACCCATACATATCAAAGAAAACATGTATTTTGCAAAAAAATATGAAATATATCTATATTATTACTTTTATATGTACATACATACAAAAAAAATCTACAAGAAAAATTACATATAGTGAGGATTCAACAAGAAATAAAAAATATTTTTTTTTACAAGGGTTTCTAGGCACTTCATGTCTTCAAATATTCAAAGTATCACGCCTTCAGCATTCTTGACTTCACTCTTCTTTGTAAATCTATTTTTTCCCTTCATCCTAAAACACTCATGGCTTCCTTTAACTCATAAAACAAACTTGCAACTTTCTTTTTCTGTTCTTCTATTCCTCTCCTCTTGGAAAGCTAACTTTCCACACTTTCCTTCAAGAAATCCTCTAGAGCAACTTGCAAATTCTTTCCTCAAAATTTCTGCTTCTTTTTACTCCCTATTGACACCATTAAATTTTTTATTGATAGAGGGTTCGAAATAAATGAAACACCAAAAAGTGGTTTCCAAATCTTCTCTTTTGTTGACCCTTAAAATTCCCGCAAAAAATGAAATAAAGCATAGTTTGTAGCTTCTAAAAGTGCCATTAAAATTTGTACCATATCCAACATCTCTCTGATTTATATTCCTTTGAAAAATGAATAAAATCAATTACTGATTCATGCTCGTTCACCCCAAATTGGGAATTGAAGAGACATTAATTTATTTTCCAAAAATTACTAGTTTTCCTCCATTTTAAGAACCAAAATGGAATTCCAAGAGTCACTTTTCTTATGCACACTTTCCTAGGTTTCGAATGAGAAAATTAATTAATTTTCCTTCAAAATCCCCTTCCACCATGGTAAATAGAACATTTCAACCCCTAGAACCTTAAAATTATACAATTTTGCAAATCACAAATTAAACACCCTATTTCACCTTGATGTATGAAATGGAAATAAAGTCCTCACAAATAAATAATCATATGATTAAAAAACTTCACAATATTCTCTTGAAGCTCAAACCCACACTAAAAAATACTAAACATGAAAAGAAAATATATTTTTAGTGATGTAGGATTGCTTGTCAGCCCATATGATCTTATATCACACATTGAGTAAGAATTTTGTGAGAATGGCTCACAAAATGTAGTTGAGTGTTTGAATCAACCTTTCAAATAATAAACTATTTTCAATAAGAGCTAGCATGCAAATAAACCATATTCAAGTGTGTTAGAATAGGATTCCTAAATGAAACATGAACAACGATGAAGACCTACTTTGCGGATTTCAAATCACCCTAATAAATCGCAAATATGATAATACCTTCCTTTTGATAGAAAGTGGAGTGATAATAGAAGATGGAACCACTTGGGAAACAAGTCATTCAGCTTTGTTTAATGGCTTGGTGCATCTCCCAAAATATAGAATCCATCATGATCCTCCATAAGTATCTATCATCAATCTTTGACAATGCTTGATCTTGTTGATAAAATGAGCTTGAAGACTTGCAAAACAAATAGAATGTTGCTCCAAGAATTCAACTTTGAATGTTTGATTGATTTATGCTTTCTCTTGAGTGTAAAGCCCTGTGATCTCATGTGAATCTCTCTTTTGTCTAGTGAAAAATGATTGAAATACTTACCTTTATAGGCTTCCTTTCTAATTTTTGAAAGCTGACACTTAAAATTTGAATTTGAGACCTTGAAATGCTAGCAAAAAAATATTTTAATTTGAATTTATGAACTTAAAGGAAACTCATTCACCCATGGGCGAATGGCTCCTGACGTAAAAGTTCAGGATTTTAATTATGTTAGGTCATTAAATAAATTAATAGCATTTATTCAATGCGAGTTATATTGTCAAGAAATAATTAAAATAGGCCTTGGGATAGAAATAAAGGGTATTAGGGGCATATTAATGAGTTTTGAAATGCATAAATGAAAGGTCACTAAAATAATTCCAAACTAAGTGTGAAATAGTACTTTCACTTAGAAAGGAGTACAATTTTCTACACTCTTTTTAATAATTTTACTTTTTCATTTTATTTTATACACTAGTGTAAATGATAATTTTTAATTGTAAACATGATAAAAACTAGCACTTGTAATTTTAGGAGGTGCAAGGATCTTCCTATAGGAAATCCAATGGAATTTCATCATCATCTTCTCCTTGAATTGAACCATTATCTTCCTCATCGTTAATTCCTTCAAATTTTCCACAAGACTAATTATTTTGTTATAACTAAAAAATAAGCACATGTAATACAAATTAATTAGAAAACTATAAATATAGGTGCTATAAAATACCATTCAATGTCATTTTGTAATTAAATACATGAAATAAAAAATTCATGTCAGCATATACAAATATTACTCACCCACAAAACCTAAAACAACTATATCTACATCTAAAAAATATATAAATGTCCATTAGTATTTTGACAAGTCATTCCAAACCACAACTATTAGGATTAAAAACAAACTTTTGACTAATAATAGGATGAATCAAAACCAACATAGGTAATAAAAATAATAGTCAAACAAACAATATTTTAAAAATTAACCTTTGCATGGCCCATTTAATTGCTCACAATTTTTACTATTTATGTGACACAATGATCAAATAGCATCTAAAAATGATTTGACATTTATATTAAGTCACATTATTACACTATCATAAATTTGTATAAATGTTTTGAATCTTTGTTGAACCAAAATCCATATTGAAAGTTCCTAAATCTCACAAGAAGAATCATAATCATCTCAACAAGTTAGAAGTTACTAATGTACTATAAACTATATTTTCTTCAAGCATGTCATTGGAGTTATCTTAATTTTTGTAAGTGGTTGAATAAATAAGAGCTTTAAAATAAGTTTTAGCATTTACAACTACTTCAAATGAAGATTAACAACTTCAATAATTTTCTAATTTGTAAGAGGAATATATTATGGTTCCTCTTTTTTCCCCCTCACAAATGAACCTTATAGAAGAACACATTATTTTTATTATACATGTACATAGCTACTAACCTTCAAGGATAAAATGAACCTCTAAATTGAGATGCAAATATATCAAGCATGATTTGAAAATATATAATAAAGTAATTAAATTTTCACAATATTCTACCCAACCTACATATTAAGATTTGATTTTGAAAAACGTGAGTTAATCCTTTCTTTCCCATGGAGAGTACATGCATGGATTTTATCTATAGATCAATAACTACACTTATATTTTGCAAACAAAATAAAAAAAATTAAAAACATTTGAAGGTGTTGCAAATTATTGACACTCCACTACTAGATGGGGCTAAGATTAATCTTCCTAAACAATCATTACTTGCATTTTTTTATTTTTTATTTTAAATTCTATTATATAGCATTTCAGGTTTGAAATGCAACAAATTTCATGAAACAAAATACAAATCTAGTATGGAGTAGAGCTACGAGCTCAAATACTCACATAAATACCAAGGATCAAATTTGATCAAAAACTATTTACTGACCCCCCAAAAAAAAAACCAATCTTTTGTACATTAAAAATCAACAAAGAATTAGATCCTAAAGAACACCATAATAATGAAAGACCCAAAAAATGCATTCTATAGAAAACCAAAAAAAAAAATCTCTACAAACTAACATGAAAAAGAAAAAAACAAACCAATATGCATCAATCACTTTTTCAAGGAAAAGGGAAAAAATAATGAAAAAATCCCACCTGAATTCCCCTCTCTAAACCGAATCTACAAGCTACTAAAGAATCCATACTCATCACTACAAAGAAATCAAATAAACTTGTGATTACCTATAAAATATAAGTCCAGCAAAAATTCCAAATTTTAATCCATTTAAACTAGATTTGACAATTACAAAAAATGCCAAATACAATTTGTCGAAAGCAGCAAAAACAAAATTATAACTTTTTTTTTTTTTTTTAATACAAACTTTAATTATATGAGAGCAGAAAGACAACCCTACCATCAGGCCTGGAATTTGACGGCCACCCTTACCTGTCATATGGAATTTTTTTGACAGTTTGTTCATTTAAATGCCTGTCACTTTACGTTTTATGAAAAAAGTTAATTGTCAAAAAAATTTAAATATCAATTTCAAATCTATTCAAAAATAATTATATAAAATTAAAAATAGTTTAATCCTTATTCAACTCATTATCTAAAATTTAACATGCTCACCAATAAAATACAACTGTTATATTATCTTGAAAGAAATTAAAGTTCAGGAATCACCTCTAAAAAAAATGCAAAAAAATAAATGATGTTGAAATTTTTTTATTGTTTAATTCTTAAATTCATCTATCTAAAAACATAAATTATTTGTGAAAGTCAAATAAAATTTCAACATGTTCACCAATAAACACAAATGTTGTATTATCTTAAAAAAAATCAAAGCTTGAATCACTAATCACTTAAAAAATGTAAAATTAGAAAATATTGATAATTAAAAATAAATGTAAAAATCTTAAATTTATTGTGAAAATTCACAAGAAGTTTCTAAATTTATATAGAAAATAAATCTTGTTAAAATATTCAAAAAGTTAAAAAAACAATTATATTCTATTTTAAAAGATTTTGTATTAATATATATTTTTATAATAAATATTATAAATCAAATATATTAATATAAAGCAATGCTAACTATTAGTAAAAATGTTAAAATCTTAAATTTATTGTTAAAATTATTTAAAAAATAGAAAGAACTATATTTGATTTTGAAAAATTATAATTTGAATAGATTTTGAATTAATAAATATATTTATAATAAATCATATATATTAATACAAAGTGAAATTAGAAATAATTATTTCAATTCTAAACTAATTTATATTTTTATCATAAACATTATTTATATTTATATATATATATATATACTACAATAATTTTTTACGGTTTAATAATAATTTTAAGTGTCATATTTACGGTTATATAAAAATATAGCAAGTCAAATGATACGGTCTAATAATTTTTTAGGTTGTAATATGAAGGATTAGTAGAGAAAGAAAATATAAACATATAAACATTCACACAGAACTGCCATTGATAAAAGCTTGCTTCTTGAGAGCAGAAATTACATATTAATTTTCTTCACTTCTAAAAGACAAAGGATGTCCCGTATATAAAGAGTTTAAAACCCACGCAAGAAATTTAATACGACATAACTCTCATAAACAAACCAGCAACTTAATTGTCCTAATACTGATCAAAATGGTTTAATTATGCATCCTCATACAGTGCACACAAACCAATCAAAAACGTCCTTTACGGCTGACGTGGATTCCACTACCGTTTGCACAGAGGAAGGTAAAAAGTCAACGGACGAAGACAACCGCGCAGCCGCCAACGGAAAAAGAGAGGTCGTGGTGACCGCAGTACCAAGCAGAAGAGTCATACCGCATAACCACAGAAAGGGAGAAGACGATCGCGGGGAGGCGATAGACACACAGGTAAACAGCGAATAGAACACCGCATTACCGAGGTGGTTAAGACATAGGTAGCGGTGGATGCGGTAATGGCGACGACGGAGCAAAAGAGCGAAGACGGTTAGTGCGATACCACGTGTGGTTAAGCAAAAGACCACAAAAAGGCGGTAGCGGATGCCAGGCGGTTAACCGCTCACCCGGAGGAGTCTGGCGGCATAGGTGTGATAGAGAGGTGATAGTAGAAGACTGCCAGGCGGTTAATCGAGCAACCGGAGGCAGTGAAATCCTTGACTACGATAGAGCGGTAGACTGAGGAAGCGACGCTTGTGACACCGCGAAGAGGATAGGGAGAGGCCGAGGTGGCACGGGTGTCTCTTCGGAATTGAGAACAGTAGAAACAATAGATGCAGAGGCACGGTAAGTGACGATGGCGGGAGTGGAGTGAATCTCCAACACTCCCCCGTGAACACAACTTCCTCCCATCATAACGCCAAGTCTGCTCTGTTGAAAAATGAATGATTCAGTCCCAAGTGCTTTTGTAAAGATATCTGCTTGCTGCTCCTCTGTCCTGCAAAACTCCAAAACGATTTCTCCATTTGTGATCAGCTCCCTGATGAAATGAAACCTTGTATCAATGTGTTTGCTGCGTTTGTGAAATACGGTGTTCTTCGATAGAGCTATGGCTGAGTTGTTGTCACATAAAATTTGTGTTGCCTCTGTCTGCTCATTCTGAATCTCCATCAAAACTCTTCTCATCCATACAGCTTGGCAAGATGCACTAGTGGCTGCAACGTACTCTGCTTCAGCTAATGATAAAGTGACAATAGGCTGTTTCTTTGAAGCCCATGCAACCACTCCACTTCCAAAACTAAAGACATATCCAGATGTGCTTTTTCTATCATCAACACTTCCAGCACAATCACTGTTTGTATATCCAGTTAATCTAAAAACTTCTGATCTGGAATATTGGATTCCAAAATTTCTTGTGCCACTGATATATCTCAGAATTCTCTTTCCTACTTGCCAATGATTTTCCTTAGGTGTTTCCATGAATCTGGAAATCAAGCTAACTGCATACATAATATCAGGCCTTGTGGCTGTCAAATACATTAAACTTCCTACTAACTGTTTGTATAAGGTTGGATTAACTTCTGATCCTTTGTCATCTCTGCTCAATTTCAGTCCAGTCACCATTGGAGTAGGTGCTGACTTACAATTTGACATATTGAATCTCTTTAAAACATATTTTGCATATTTAGATTGTGAAATAAAAATACCATCTTTGTTTTGTGCTACCTAAATGCCTAAAAAGTACTTCATCATGCCCATATATGTCATTTCAAATTCTTTCTTCATTTCTGTTTTGAATATTTCAACTGACAAATTCCCTGTTAAAATCAAATCATCAACATACAGGCATATGATCAAAATTTTACCTTCATCATTCACTTTGGTATACAAAGTGGGTTCACTGTCACATCTGGTAAATCCATTGCTTGTAAAATAACTGTCAATTCTGCTATACCATGCTCTTGGGGCTTGTTTTAAACCATACAATGCTTTCTTCAGTTTATAGACTTTGTCTTCTTATCCTAATATTTCATATCCTGGTGGCTGTTCAATGTAAACTTCCTCTTCTAAATATCCATTAAGGAATGTTGACTTCACATACATCTGATGAACTAACCACTTGTTTTGTGTTGCTAAATCCAATAACATTCTGACTGTGTCAAGTCTTGCAACTGGTGCAAATGTTTCATCGAAATCTACTCTAGGCTGTTGTGCATAACCTTTCACCACTAATCTTGCTTTGTGCTTCTGCACTTCTCCATCTGCATTTAACTTAGTCTTATAAATCCATTTAACACCAATAACATCTTTTTCTTTTGGAAGACTTTGCAATTCCCAAGTCTGGTTGTTTTCTATTGAATCTATCTCATCATCCATTGCTATCAACCATTTCTCTTCCTTGATTGCATCCTCATAATAAATAGGATCTTCAGCTTGTGAATAAAATGCATAAAGAGTAAATTGCTGAGAATTGTTCTCACCATCATTTTGATTATAAATATTAGTCATGCTTCTGATTTTTTGTCTTCTCATACTAGCCAAAGTAGGATTTGATAAATCACTTGAGTCTGTAGAATGTGGAATTGAAGGTCCTGCGCCAGAAATTCTTGTTGTGGAAGGTGTCTGCAGACCTCTTGTTGCTGCTCTAGTATTACTTGCTGGTGTCAGTTGTTGACCACTTGCTTGAGGTTGATTTGGAACTACAGGTACAACATTTTGAACTGTATTATCATTCTCATCTTGTGGGATATTGACAGTAACATTGACTGTATTTTCTTTTCTTCCATCCCATGCTTCATCTTCAACAAATTGAACATCTCTGCTAATTATTACTTTCTTAGTTAAGGGATTAAACAACTTGTATGCTTTGGATTCTTCACTGTATCCAACAAAGATACATTTCTCTCCTTTGTTATCAAGTTTTCTTCTCAACTGTTCAGGAATATGTGCATATGAAACACAACCAAATACTTTCATGTGAGACACACTGTGCTTTTTACCAGTCCATGCTTATTCAGGAATTATATTCATTACACTCTTTGTTGGGCATCTGTTCATGATATATGTTGCACAAGATATAGCTTCAGCCCAAAATTCATTTGTCAAGTGCTTGGCTTTTAACATACTTCTAGCCATCTCCATTATGGTTCTGTTTTTCCTTTCAGCTACACCATTCTGCTGAGGCGTGTATCTTGTTGTGAACTATTTGTGTATTCCATGTTCTTTGCAGAAATTTAAAAACTCTCTTGAAATGTATTCACCTCCTCTATCTGTTCTCAGAATTTTGATGAAACAACCACTCTGTTTTTCAGCTAAAGATTTAAATTGACAAAAATAACCAAACACATCACTCTTCTATTTCAAAAAATACACCCATGTCTTCCTTGAATAATCATCTATAAATGTCAAAAAATAGAAACTACCACCTATTGAAGGTGTCTGCATTGGACCACATAAGTCTGAATGAACTATCTCTAATGGGGCTCTTGCTCTAGTGGATTTCCCTGCTGGAAAAGACTCTCTATGTTGCTTTCCAAGTATGCAACCCTCACATACACTTTCTGGTTTTTGAATTAGTGGAATTCCTTTTACCATGTTCTTCCTATGAAGTAAATTCAAACCACCAAAGTTTAAATGACCAAATCTTAAATGCCAAAGCCAGTTCTCATCCTTAACTTCTACCTGAAATACAGTTTGAACAATAGTTGTATCCTCTTTTGCTTGTGCAAAGTTTGTACTCAAAACTGGCTGAATTCTCAAAGAAAACATTCTATTGTTTGTTATGTGAATTTTTGCAATTAACTGACCACTTGGGTATTTGTCTAAAATAGTGCATAACCCATTCTTGAAAGATACTCTATAACCTTTTTGAATTAACTATCCTACACTCATCAAATTGTGTTTAAGGCCAGGCACACAGTAAAAATCAGAAATATATTTTTGCTCCCCCTGCTTGGTTAGAATATTTATATTCCCTTTTCCTTTTATTGACACTTTGTTGTCATTTCCCAGGGTAACATCTGACTTGGTATTCTCATCTAAACTTGTAAACAGCTCTAAATTTCCTGTCATGTGATTACTACAACCTGAATCTAAAAACCAAACTTCTTTTTCACTAGCTTGAGCTACATTGCATGCTAAAAACATAGTGCTCTTATCTGGTCTATTGTTTTGACTCTCTTTAGAAAAATTTGCATTTTGTCTACCAAAATCATTCTGCTTCTTTCTACACTCATTCATATAATGGCCAAAATTTTTACAATAATGGCATTGGACCTGAGATTTATCATACCTTTGTCCTTGAGGAAAGTTTTGAGATGGGTTTTGGCTGCTGCCTCTTCCACTTGAACTTGACTGGTTATTTCTTCCACCTCTGTTGAAACTTCTTCCTCTTGATCTGAAATTCGTTCTACCTCTGCTTCTTCCTTGGTTAACTGAAGCTTGTGACTTGAATGCATGCTCCAATGACATATTTGCGGTTCTGCTTAGTCTATGCTCATGAGAAATTAGTGAAGCATATAGCTCATCAACTGAATATTGTGTGAGATCCTTTGTCTCTTCTATTGTGACTGAAAGTGTCTCAAATCTTGTGGGTAAGCTCCTCAGAATTTTCTCTATAACTTTGACATCTTCAAGTGTCTATCCATGTGTTCTCATCTGGTTTACCAGTCCCATTATCTGAGTAAAATATGAATCTACAGACTCATTTTCTTTCATAAACAGAGTTTCAAACTCTCTTCTCAGTATCTGCAACTTTGCAGTCTTGACTTTGTCCATTACTTGATATGCTATCTGTAATATGTCCCATGCTTGCTTAGACCTAGTAGTGGCTAATATTCTGGGAAAGATACTCTCATGTACTCCTTGTAGAATAAAGAAGTGAGCCTTTGAATCCTTCTTCTTGTTATCCTTCAACAAGTCTTTCTCTGCTTGTGTCAATGCATTGTATGCTGCTGCATCTACTAGTTCTGGAAACCCATTTTCTACAAACTCCCATAAGTCTTGTGAACAGAATAAAGCTCTCATTGTTACATACCAATAGTCATAATTCTTTCCATTCAACTATGGAATTTGTGGATTACTCAAGCTTGTGCTTGTTGCCATGATTGTTCAAACTTTCACTAACTTAACCTTACAGCTCTGATACCACGTGAAGGATTAGCAGAGAAAGAAAATACAAACATATAAACATTAACACAGAACTGCCATTGATAAAAGCTTGCTTCTTGAGAGCAGAAATTATATATTAACTTTGTTCACTTCTAAAAAACAATGGATGTCCCTGTATATAAAGAGTTTAAAACCCACACAAGAAATTTAATACGACATAACTGTCATAAACAAGCCAGCAACTTAATCGTCCTAATACCGATCAAAACGGTTTAATTATGTGTCCTTATACAGTGCACACAAACCAATCAAAAACGTCCTTTACGGCTGACGTGGATTCCACTACCGTTTGCACAGAGGAAGGCAAAAAGTGAACGGACAAAGACAACCGCGCAGCCGCCGACGGAAAAAGAGAGGTCGCGGTGACCGCAGTACCAAGCAGAAGAGTCATACCGCATAACCGCAGAAAGGGAGAAGACGATCACAGGGAGGTGGTAGACACATAGGTAAATAGCGAACAGAACACTGCATTACCGAGGTGGTTAAGACACAGGTAGCGGTGGACACGGTAACGGCGACGACGAAGCAAAAGAGCGAAGACGGTCAGTGCAATACAACGCGTGGTTAAGCAGAAGACCGCAGAAAGGTGGTAGCGGATGCCAGGCGGTTAACCGCTCACCCGGAGGAGTCTGGCGGCATAATTGCGGTAGAGAGGTGACAGTAGAAGACTGCCAGGCATTTAACTGAGCAACCGGAGGCAGTGAAATCCTTGACTACGATAGAGTGGTAGACTAAGGAAGCGACGCCTGTGAAACCGCGAAGAGGACAGGGAGAGGCCGAGGTGGCACGGGTGTCTCTTCGGAACCGAGAACAGTAGAAACAGCAGATGCGGGGGCACGATAAGTGACGATGGCGGGAATGGAGTGAATCTCCAACATAATATACGGTCCAAAATGCCAAAAATGGTCAAATAGACCATCAAATTCCAAGCCTGCCTGCCGTATAGATTGAAAAAGCTCTTTGAATTCCTATTATAAAAATCAAGCCAAAAAAGCCCAAATAGATAAAACCACAACCAAAGAAATGTTTTGAAATGAATTAAAAGAGAACAAAATAAAAAGTGCGGCCCTCGACAGATTTCCAAAAAGAAAACTCACTGAAACCATGACAAGTGATTTACTTCAAGATTCTGCACAAATTGTGCCTTGCTGTCAACAATGCCCGGTGAGACAAAACGGGCAGAGTTGCAAGAAAAAATATCACGAAACCCTCTCAAATCAGAATTTAAAAAAAAAAAACAAACCAAAACCAATCTCCTTACACCACCTCCTTCCTAAAAATATGGGGTGTTAGGTGGATACAAGTGTTTTTTTACGTGGTTGTGAGTTAAAATTTGTATTTTAAACTCAACTCTGTGAAAGTCTTTTTCCGGGTGATTGAGTTAAAATTATCCCAATCCACTTGCCCAGCCAAACCAAAACTCCGAGTGAATTCACGTGCTTTTATTCATTTTTCTACAACTTCAATATGGTACAAATTCATCGTCACCATTCAAAAGTATCCGTAGGCTGGATAGACGTTTCCTATTACATTATGCTATCTTCCTTCTAGAAAGAGGATAACATATGACTAAATTCCATGAATGTGACGTGGGTGACGTGATTAGGGTAAGCAGATGCAGATGTATCACTGTCCAAACAAACAGTGCACCAAATGCGATTGCCATCTGTTCACACGCGCACCCACAATTTATGTCCCACGCCTCGAGATCTTATAAGAGAAGCCTCACCGGATAGTAAAATGCGCCGAATGCTCATCAGTTATGGAACCTGAAAATTGTATTTTAGCTGTTAGATCTATTGACCCTTCAGATAATGGAACGCTTGCTATGACCAGAAAACGGAAATCTGATGTTGTATTGGGAGGGCTGACTTATTCAACTGATTGTGGCAACAGAAAGTTGCAAATGATTGCAGAGCAATTGAGGAGGAATCGAATGAAATATCTCTTTGCAAAGCTGGAATCTATTATACCGATCACTCTCCCTAAGGTAATTTAAAACGGCCGTCTTTTATTGTTTACTCGGGTTAATAGGTAATTTTTTAAATTTAAAGTATTGTATTTACTTATCAAAGGGTATATAGATTAATATGTAATCTCTCTTGAATCTTGTGTTTACATTTCTATTTTTAAGTGTTATAAGATTAATAAGATTAATATTATTAGATTTGGATAATCTATAATAATGTCTTTTTGTTGTTTCTGGATTTGATTGTGTGCAAGTTTTGATGATCAAATCTAGAAACAACAAAAGATGAGATTAATAAGAATCAAACTGAGTACGCCTGAAGCAGAGCTTCCTTGATTTTGCAATATGTATCCTACAAAAATTTTAAAATATCGAGTTGGGTACAAGCTAAACAGATTCTCAAGAGCAAAAATTACAGTCCATGTTTTCAGACTCACTGTGTTTATTTTCTAAAAATTTACACAGCCAATATAGAAGGAATCTTAATATTATAGTATATTATGTGTTTGATATTTATTTTTTAATTTCTTTAAGAAAATATAAAAAATAAAATCTGAATGCATTTCAACAACACTCTTATTGGTGGCTCTTCTCCTGTGGTGGCTGGGGTGGAGCCGCTCCTCTCACCTTTCTCTTTGTTTCCTGATTTCGAGCCTCCCTGGTCGGTTGTTCTTCGGAAGAAGAAATTTGTGTCTACTTCTCGGACTCGGGTTCGTGGAGCCAGCTTTGACCCCTCTATGTCTAGGGTTGCTTAATTTCTTTGTTTTCCATCAGTTGTTTCTGTTTGTTCCTATAGTTCAAATTTTGTTTTGAACTATTTTTTTTTTTGGCCCCTTGGACCCTTTGTGAATGGTACAACACCCTATAAATGTTGCTTACCATTTCAAAAACAACACTCTCTTTTCTAAAATAATATAAATATATGAAATAAGAATTTAAAAATAAGTATGAAAATATTTCTAAATAGTAACAATTAATATTGAAGTTCATAGGATAAAAATTCAAGGAGGATTTGTTCAAATCCACCTCTTCTAAAAATGAAAGGAATCCAAGAAGCCAATGAAAATATAAAATTTTAAAGAAACATAGATTAAAAAAATCAAACCAAATTATTATGAACACACCAAAAGAATTGTGAATATTGAATAGTAGACAAGAACTCTTAGTTTGTGGCATAGCATGGTAGTTTAAATATGGTGTTGTTCTTTCCACCAGGATTCAAACCCCGTTGACATGTTATTGTTGAATGTTTATGTTGACAATGAGGTCCCCCATTTGTGACCTCACTAGTTTATAGATAAAGATGTTTAATCCTATTTACTACAAAAAATAAAATAGAAACTTCAAATTTGTAATAATTGAGAACTATCATCAAATATCCATTTGATTATAAATCACAACTAACAATCTATTCTTTTAAATTATGAATAAAAAAAACAATCTAAATTTTATAAACCACGACATACTTTCTAATTTCTTAAGCTAAAATGAACTTAAGCAGAAATGAACTTACTTCGAGTAGAGCTTGTTGTCTTCGAAGAAAAGGTGGAGGACAAACTACTTGTTCTGATCACTCTAAGAGCTCTTCCTACCTAATCCCCAACTTTTGTCACAATGTTGAACATCACCAATAAAAAAGTTTCATTTGAAGAAATGGTGAATTTTCTCCAACAAGAAGAAGCCATCCAATCAATACAAGATGATTTTGAATATAAAGCACTGATCTTGAGACAACAACATGGTCAAATTTTTTGAAAGGGACAACCAAAAAAGTAATCATAGAAGCCACCATAATAGCTACAGAAGCCTTGGAAGGAAAATCAATCATGTTACATCTATCTAGTACCCACAAACATGACACTGATCATTGTTGGTATAGTGGACTAAGTCAAGCAAATTATAGTCAAGAAAACACATCTAGTTGAGGTGATTTTCACTTTAATTTTTTCATGGATGAATTCTCTCATAAGACCTTGGTGTATTTTCTTGCAAAGAAGAGTGTAGCCTGTTTCTACTTTCAGGATGGCTATTGACCAGTTGTATGAGACATAGGCAAATCCCTTCTTCTCCTCCACTCATATTGATGGGGGAATTCATATCAAAGGAGTTCTTGGCATTCCTAAAGTGTCATGGCATAAAAAACACTTAATGCTCCATATAGACCCCAATAGAATGGCATTGAAAACGGTGTAATTGGATTGTCATGGAGATGGCTTGGTGCATGCTTTCCTCAACTCAGTTGGAGGATCAATTTTAGGCAAAAGCAATCCAAATATCTGTGTATCTTCTCAATAGGTCTCTTACAAAGATATTGGAAGAAGAGATACTAGAAGAGGTATGTAGTGGTTATAAGCCTTCAATCTCTCATCTTATATTATTTGGTTATACTTCATATATACATTTCCTAGCTAAGAAGTGCAAGAGGATTTATTCTAAGACACTCTAGTGCATCTTTTTGGAGTACAATACTACTTCAAAATCTTATCATCTCATAGATCTTGAGACACAAATGATTAATGAGAGTCAAGACGTGGTATGTGATGAGTCATCATTTGACTTCTTGAACATAAGGAAGATTCAACCACTTCTCATTTATTTCTCACAGAGTCTGATGATGAGAATGAATATTCCTCTTGAAAAAAGGATTAGCTACAAGGAGATTTTTTTGTTGGTCTTGATCCTTTGGGACATCATTCTTCACATCAACAAGAACATCAGACATTCTTAATGGGTCCAAACCACTATTAGGGACTCCCATCTATATTGTCTTCTAGATCTCTCATCAAGAGTTAGAATATGAAGACATGTGAGAAATGAGGTGAATCTTGCATTGATGAGTTCAATTGTTAATAGCACTGAACCTGATACAGTTTGAGAAGCCCTAATTCAAAACAATGAAAGAAGGCCATGGATGTTGAGTATGTTTCTCTAATAAAAACTTGAACATGGGCACTTGTCGATCTACCTGTAGAAAAGAAACCCATAGGCTGCAAATAGGTTTTCAAAACAAAATACAAGGTGGATGGACCATCAATAAATATAAAGCATGACTTGTTGTAAAGGGATATTCTCAACAAGAGGTCATTAATTATGAGGAGGCCTTTGCACCCACTATGAAGCTCAAAACAATCAAATTTTTTTTTACACTGGAAACACATAAAGGATGGAAGCTTCATCAAATGGATGTCAAGAGTGTTTTCCTAAATTGTCATCTAGAAGAAGAAGTATACATAGCCAAACTAGAAGGCTTCAATGAGAAACATTATCCTCAAAAGGTATGTCATCTCATAAAGTCACCTTATGGGAGCTTAAACAAGCCCCTAGAGCATGGTACCTAAAAATAGATGGTCACATCTTGCAGCATGGTTTCAGTCATAGCCCCTTAGGTCCAAACTTGTATATTGAGAAACTAGACACAAAAAATGTTATTCTTGTTTTGTATGTGGATGATCTTGTGATCACAGGAAGCTCAAACAATCTCATTAATGATGTAAAGAATGATCTAAAAAAATCGTTCAATATGACAGAGTTGGGGCTACTCCACTATTGTCTTAGCTTGAAGATATGACAAAAGATGCATCACATTTTTATCTCCCAGACAAAATATGTCGAGACACTCCTAGAAAAAATTGGAATTTCCAATTGTAAGCTTGTGCCCACATTAATGGAGAAAGGTTTGCAAATTTGTTGATTCCAAGATTCACCTCAAGTAGTTGCAACTTGCTACTAGAAACTTGTTGGGAGTCTCATTAACTTGATACTAGACTAGATTTATGCTTTGCTATTAGCTATCTTTCCAAATTTATGCAAAAGTCGAAGCAATATTATTAGGTTGCAACTAAGCATTTTTTGAGATTTGTTTGAGACCTACACTTGATTATGGTCTAAATACAAGAAGAACCCTTAGTTCTTCTTGCAGGGATATGTCGACTTGAACTATGTTGGGTCTTTTGATTATAGGATGTCAATTATAGGATATGTTTATCTTGGATTTGGACCTATTTCATGGATTAGTAAGAAGCAAACTGGTGTTGCTCTCTCATCCACCAAGTTTGAATATCATGCCGCATGTGGAGCTATGTGTGAGGTGATTTGGTTAAGTTGCATTTTAGCTAACATGGACATTCTTGAGGAAAGACCACCTATTCTTTTCTGCGACAATTAGGGGGTGTTGCAGCTTGTAAAGAATCCATTTTTTCACGAAGGAACAAAGCATATTGAGATTGAATATCGTTATATTCGCGAACAAGTCTTGCACTACCACATTCAGCTCCAATGCTACCCAAAAAATTCTTAGATCTAGCTGATATACTCACCAAGTCTCTTGGCAAGGTGAGACTTGAATTATTTTGGGGGTACATTTGTAAGAACAGTGTAATAAAAGGGGGAATGTTAGCATAACATTATTGCATTGTTATACTGTTAATGATGGCTGTGGTATGTGTATACAATTAAATTTTTTTTTAGTTTCTTCAATTGCCTCCTCCTTATTTCCTCACCTATATAAAGGCATTGTTGATCATCGAACAATAAATCAACTTTCACAACTCTTCAATTTGGATCTCCCTTTTAAATAATGGAAGGTCTCATGAGTCTTCTCGAAGGATGACATCTTTTGTGAAGTAGATTTTTAGTGTTTTGTGAAAAATTTATTCCATATCTTTTGTTCATATTCTTAGAAAATGGAATGTTCTTGCAAACTCTTTTACCAAAAAGAACTCTATTATTAATCACAACTGAAATGTCATAGACTAGAAATCCTCATCGTTTTCTCAATCTTCATAGTTTCTTCAAATCCTTCATAATGATTTGGTTTGATTATTTTATTTTATTTTTTCAAATGATTATGTGTTTTATTACCTCCATGGTTTCCCTTCATTCTTGAAAGTGAGAGATTTGTGATAAACCTCCTTAAATTTTTATTTTATATAGTAACAATTATAACTTGTTAGAAATATTTTTTATAAATTTCTTTAAATTCTTGATTAATGTATTATGTCTTTTTAATTTTAAATGAAAATGTGCTGCTACAAGATATAGGACACAGATATGACTGACTGTATTGAACTTATTTGCATTTGGCATCGCAGATCGACAGGTGTAGGGTATTAGAGGAAGCCAGTAATTACATTCGAAAACTGCAGGATGAAATATACCGATTGAAGGGACACAGAGAAAATCTCCTTGCGAAACAGAAATGTGGGGAAACAGAAAAAGAAAGCAGAGAGCTTACTAAGGTGGACGTGGATGTTTATGGAAGGGAGGTTATAATTAACATTTATAGCATTACAAAGGCCAGGTGCATTTCCTTGCTGATCGAGGAGGTTGAAAAGCACGGCCTAGATGTGCATATGTCTCAGTTTTCAACAAGTGAATTCTCTGTATATCTGTTATTCCATGCCATGTATAGAGAAGATATCAAAGAGCATGAGGCTGGCAGATTACAGTCTTCTCTGCAAAAGAGGCTACTTCTCGTGTATTAAATTAGCATATAGGAGTGATGGTTGCCCGTTCCAGATGTTTTAGTAAGAAAAAAGAACAACCACAGTAAAACTCAAAACCCTATGTTACGAAAAAGTGGGGATAGTGATAGAATGAGAAATGCACGAAGAAACTAACCTTTGGGAATAATATGTATATTTAGTGGAATATATCTAGAACATCTCAGTATCTGGAACACTGAGCATTTGATATCTGACTCTTTTTCCTATAATCTACCTCTCTAGACTGTTCTACAAGCTGTTTGCTTTGTAAATATATATAACAGTCTTATAAATATAAGTGTTTTGGAGGTTCCTCGAAAGACAGTTTTATAACAGTAAATCCACCACTATATAGTGGTGTAAACAAATATGCTTCAGTTTACCTTGTCGCTGCTCTCAAATATTTTTTTCTTTCATATCTGCTGTAAGATATTTTTTGGTTTTCTTTGTCTGTTATTTTTTTTCTCAAATAATTTCAGTGCTAAAAACAAGGCATAGAACCAGACATCAACAGCTTGCAAAGCATTACCAGAGCCGAAAATGCTATGAATCAACCATGTAGGTTATGCCATTAGAGCTTGAGACTACTTTAATCTTATAGACAGGAGCAAAAGGATTACATTCTATCTGCATGATATTTTATGTATAGGAAATTTAACATGCCTTTCTGCGGAGATTATAGCGGTGCCATTCGGAACTGTTGTTTGGAAATTCGCTCTCTCTTCTTGTTGTTTACGATGTAGTTATTTGAAACAGATTTTAATAAACATACTGGAAATTTTTAGAGCTAGAAATGAAATTAACACCTTTCAATAGCTTTATGAGGAATGAGCAAGCTGTTGAAAATAACAGCCTTCATGCAGAAATTTTTCAGCCAAGGGAACGTCTTAATCACAGATTTACGGCTGCATCTCTTGTAAGCAACAGGTATGCCATGGTTTTGTTCCCTAAGCTATGGTTTTGTTTTCTGCAATCATTGTAGTGCAAGTGAATGCATTTCCTTGAGGCATTCAATAGATGATAAGTTCAATGTTTTCTCCAATTTTATGATGCTTCATATTCATGGCCGGCAGTTTGAATACCGATTTAAATTTTCTTGAAAATTAACAGTTTAAATTAAGTGCAGAAAAAATAAAAATAAAGATTTCATCAATATATCTTTGTGCAGCAAAAAGTAACCATTTATATATTAGTGTTCATCATTTTAGATAGCATTGCATCATTTCAAATATGGCAGACAATGCATCCACCTAAGGTGCCCCCTTTTTATGTAAAACTCACTTGCATACTTCAGATATAAATCGCTCCTTACCACATTGCATACATATCTACCAGGGAATTGCAACAACATCCGACACAAATCTCCTTCCATCATGCTTTGATACATGTCCATACCCTATTTAAAACTCCCATTTTGACATAAGCTGGAAGACTACTGGCAAAGATTGTGGAATTTAGCTTTACACCTGCCAATTGTAATTGCTTAAAATAGTCTCCTTCCCTGCTGCTTTGCATCGTAAGTTCTATCATTCTGAATGTTTTATTCACTTCTGTCACAACTGGCTGCAGACCACTTGTGAGAGTGGCATGTCCCTAATACTCAATTTTCTTTTATAATCTGGATGATTTGAATGTCTTGTACAACACTTGTCTAAACCATTTGGTAGTCATCTAATCATATTAATGGCTGCTAAATAAATGGAACGCATAGCCTGTTTACCCAATTGAATATTGCATCTTTGTATATTGCTAATGGGAGATGTCCCAATAAATTATGGTGCTTCACTGACGCCTGTGCAGGCCTTTCTGCAATCAATAATTGATTCTCGACATATCTGAATAAAGTTGTATAGTATAAGGCCCAGGCCACTATGAAACACAAAATAGGAAATTTGATATGGAACTCAAAGCCAATGAAAATCTACTTTTGGGAGCCTCTTGGAATTATTTCAATGCACTATGGGTTGACTATGTCAATTGACAGCCTTACGCAGCATTCTTATTGTGAATCTAAATATGGAACTGTATTTATAGAGCATGATTGCACTACAGTCTGAGTATTGATGCAATAACCTTGCACTTTTCTATCACCTCACCCATTTTAGACAGCTTCGTGGTTTTCTGCGTTAATAGTCTTTTCAGTCTATCTACTAGATGTTTGACTAGTGTATTTGCTACATGTTCAATGTTTCCTATCATGGACATCTAGTATGTAGTGAAGCATGTCATTTCAAGTCAGCGGAAAGCTTTAATCATGGCACAACCTGTGCAATATAAATACAAGCAGTATCCTTCTTAATGGGATCCTGCTATAACGAGTATAGATTTCATTTGGCTTTATTGGTTGCTTTTGATCTATGAAATGCATTCAGGCACACTTTTGATATAGTGTGGACATGTATCATGGGGATGTAATTCTAAAATCATGAACTGCAAGGGATGAATTTCTCTATTGGTAGTGCTCTTCTCCAGTTCAGAATCCAAATCGATAACCAACAGATTTCAAACAGTATTCTTTCTCATCCCAGCTTGACTGGTTCTAGATAGAAAATTAATCTAAATATGCACTTTTTTTGGGGTTTGTATGTCTGGCGATCAATTAAACGCTTATGTCAGATTTGTTTTAGGTTGGATCATTAGAAAGGCAGTACACATTGGAAATTTTGCGAATTAGAAACTTAAAAGAACATCATTTGACACTAGAAAGCGGCTCTTATTACTAAATTGTTACTATATTATTCTAAATTGTTATTAACCTCTTTATCAAAAATCTGTTAAAACTTAATTGCTTTAGCATTGTTATACTGTGCTAATTCAATATAAAATTTGAATAGTTTTTAGATACATGCTTTGCTTCAGCTGTTGTCTGTACTTGTTTTTTTGTCTTGTTCCAATTCAAAGCAACTTCTTGTCAACCTAAAATTCAAGTTAAGGCAATTGGATTTTCATGTTTAACTGGTAATCACAAATTCTTTTATTTATTTACAAAACTTTGAATTGTTGTGTCGTTGCCTCCAAATGGATGCTTTCTATGCTATAGCTGAAGTTATTCTGCTACGGTTTTCTTGCAGTTGCATCTCCTCTGTTCTATCAATTTCCATTCATTTTGTGACTGGATTTCGTTGTGATGTGCAGATGGTAGAGCACTGAATTTTAGTCTTTGTATCTGTGAACTGTGCTAGTATGCATAATATCAAACTGGTAATGATTCTAGTGATTGGGTGACCACTGGCCATGCTTGAGCCAAGCAAATGGTGTCTATGACAAACCCATTGACCTTCACTTTTGTGACTTCACAAACAGGAAAACTAATTTGAGGGGCAAATCACTAGCAGCTGCACTTATGTCAGATGACAAGTTTCATGGTGCTGATATGTCTGAGTTCATAATATCAAAACCTTATGCTGTTGGAGGTACTCTTGATTGATCTGTATAGTTTGTTTTCTAAACTAGCATTTGTGTTCTTGCTTTGGTTAGATTAATGTGTAAAATATATATCATTCATGTTTCTTTTGTTTCAATGCAACATTCATGAGCAGGTAATATATTGAAATGCAATATTTCTTTCGGCAGGGACTCCAGCTGCAACACAGCTCTTGTTATTTAAAGCGTTTAACATCTTTAGTGACTGACACAGTGGAAAAGCAGTTCTTTGCAGGGTTACATCGTAATTGATTTTCTGTATAATTTGATCATTGTTTAATTTGCGTTTTAAGTGGAAAAATAATAGTAAGCTTGAAATGATTTTTTGTATTTATTAATTTTATTGTTGAAACTATTCTTATTATTGTAATAAATTAAATTTAATTAGATGTAATTTTTACTATAATGTCATGTAAGAATTCCATCTTGGAATGCTTTGATTAGTGGATTAGATCAAAACAGATTGGTAGAGAAGTGCATTGATCTGTTGAATCTTATGCTCTACCACTTTGCTCTCTTGAAGAACAAAAAGCCTAAGAATGCCTTCACTTTATGGATGCATATGATAGGATTTTGGGCTTGAGGATCTAATAAATAAATTTTCTAAGGGTTTGATAAGGGGAAAGGATATAAATAGGGTTATTTGACAAAAAAATATTCATTGGATGTAAGTAAATTTTAAATTGAATGTTATCAATAGTGGGTTTATAGGAAAAAGGGATTTTCACTTTCCCATAGTTGGAATTCAGGAAGCTCAAGCCTTCAATGTGTAGATGAAACATATAATTTGGAGTCTTCAAATTTTTAAGACAACATATTAGAGCAACCAAAGGGAACACATTTTATGTTAGCACAGTAATAAGATTAACAAATTTACATACTTGGGCGATTGCCTAGTGTTTTGGTTCTTTTTCATTTTTGGTGGCTATTTATAAATATTATCTACTCCAAAAATATTTAGAAAGAATAAATAAAACAAATCCTTTAGCTGAGGTTGTAGAACAAACAATATTAATTGTTGATATGATTTCTAAGTTAGAGTATATATATCACCAGTTGTGATATTGCTCCAAGTGTAGCATCTAATATAAACACTCATTTTTTTTCATCAAGATAACTATCAACTATCTTCATATTTAAATTTCATAGAATAACTGGCACATGTTATCATAAGATCTCCCCACTCTCTCTATTTAGTTAATTTAGGCTTGTAACATAGATTTTGGTACCACCTAGGGTTCTCTAACACTTCTAGGGTTTTACATCTAAAAGGGGAGAGGAATACCAAAATGGCAATGTTAACATTCAAGATTAGTGTAATTATGGATGTCATGTATCTAATTATGGTGTCTAAATATAGAAAATTGAAAAAGAAATGATTTATTGATGCTAATCCCAAGAAATACAAAGTGCTGGAAAACACAGTGTTGTATGCAAACATTTGACAAATGACCTAGAAATGCAAACAAAATGTAACAAAAGGTTATGAAATAGAATGTGTGCACCTAGAGGCTGAAAAAGGATGGCATGAAGGTCTAGAATCTTGATAAAACTGATGCAGAAGTCAACTAGGACACTTGTTCCAATCTGGGGGACTTAGTCCCAAATCTGGAATACTGCTATGAAGCCTGTTTTGGCCAAATGGGTATCCAAATCTACATAAAACTTTGAAAAACATGTTTAGTGGGACTAAGTCACCATTGGTGGCGACTTAGTCCACTTTGGCTTTTCTGAAAATCTGAAAGTGGAAACGGAAGCCCTCAGACTACACTTTCTGCTCCTCTAGGTATCTAGTTCTGAAACTTTGATTTTTGGCACTATAAGTAACTTTTAGTGGATATCTTTCCCTAGCCAACAAGGATATGTCTTCAACAAGCTTTCAATCCATTCTTTAATGATTTCCAAGCTTTGAAGATACCTAAATCTGCAAACACACAAAAGAGAAAGAGAAGTTGGATGTTAGGGCACGGGGGTTTGCCTTGGTCAAACCCCTTTTAGATAATTAAATAAAGTGATAAAATAAGATAATAGAGCATTAAATATGAACTAATAGAGTTAGTACTTTGACATGATGATTGATCTTGAGTTGTTGCAACAATAGATGAAGATTCAACCCTTGAATGCTTTGAAAAGATGTATTGATGACTTAGAATGCAAAAACCCTAGCTTGTTTGACAAGAGTAAGAGATGACGGCTCAAGAAGAATGAGGTGTAGAGGATAAGAGATGAAAAATGAGGGTAAAACCCTTTATTTATACATGTTTTTAAATTTCCCTAAAATAGCACATCATAGGCCAACCTTAGGGTTTAGGAGACAATATCCCACCATAATTTTGAGTTAATTTTAATTTTTTGCCCAAATGGGACTAAGTCACCCAAGGTGGAAACTTAGTCCACTTGGGCAATTTCAAGTGGATGTCAGGAATTAAAATGTGATTAATGATGCTTAACGGGATTGTCTTCTGAAACACACTTAAGTGGGACCTATAAATGTATTAAGGGGTCATTTTAACATAAGAAAGGGTGAATTTGTTGATGACAAGCCTAGGAAAGTGTGAGAGTTTGTTACAACTCCTTACAAGACTTTGAAATAAGGCTTGGTAAGAGGTAAAAAAGGGGCTAAGATGCCAAAAATAGGATCACATTAGGCACAAAATTTTCCTTTTATTCAAAGGTATACAATTTTTGGTGACACAAGACTGAATGTGTCTAATTGATTGCACTTATTTAATTAGTCTAGATTGACTTTAAAAAAATGATTAGTGTAGAATATTCCATGGTGTATTCTCTTGCATAAACTTTCCTTTCCTAGAGATAAGCTTGCTTAGGTGTACCTTTTAGACTTTCTCTTGCATGGAGTTTGATTGATATCCTTTGCACTATATATGTACATCTTCTCATGAGTTTATTTATTCCAAATTATTTCATTCATCTCTCTATCTTCTCATTTTTTTGTTTCACATACTCTTCTTTTTTAATAAAATGCAAGGTGTGCAATTGTCCACCTCTTATGGGTGATTTGGTGCTGCTATTCTTCTAGGAGATCTTGATTCTAGCATTAAGTATTTTAACATTAGATAACTAAATAATATGATTTCAAATCTGTCATTTTCAAAATGTTATGAAAATAATGTATGTAATGCATGATAGATGCTAGGATCTATTTCTTAAAGGTTGCAAGAATTATTATTCATGTGGCCTTGTGGTTTTTTGTATAAAGTTTAATAAAAAAATTGTGTAATAGATATACATTCTAGAAATAAATTATAATTTTTTGTATTCGTGGAGATCAATGAATGATCTAAATTTTTTCTTTATTGAGTGGTATTGGTTAGAACACTAAGTGATTTTATTTATCGATTTTTTTTGTTGTTATTTTTCTCTCTGGTATCATATCCATTCAATTAATTGATTTAGGAGCAAGAACTTTTTTCAATATCTTTATTTGGTATTAGATACTTTTATAATTATTGTGATACTAATGGAATCAAAATACAACTCACCACTACTTACAAAACTCATCAAAATGGAGTAGCTGAAAGGAAAAACCGTACAATGGTGGAAATGAAAAGGAGTATATTACAAACCAAGGGGTTAAGAAATTATTTTTGGGATGATGTAGTTGTTACATTAGTGCACATTCTCAATAAAAGTCTCATTAGTGCACTTAAAATGATGACTCCTTATGAAGCTTGGTATGAAAAAAATCCTATTCTTAATCATTCCAAAGTTTCTAGTTGTTTAGCCTATGTTATGTAGTTAATCAAAAGAGATAAAAGTTTGATCCCAAAAGTGAGTCATGCAGTTTTGTTGGATATAGTTAGAAAATTAAGGCTTATAGGTTGTATGATTTTCTCACTAATAGAATTATTGTGTCAAGAGATGTGATTTTTGATGAAGGGGGAGTTTGCGATCATCAAAAAGGCCAGGTTGAAATGTTAAAATCTATTTTGAATGGTGGTATTATTGATGATATGGACAAGAACAACTGCCAAAATTGGATAAAAATTCAAGCAAAGTAGTAGCACCAGGTAAATGTAAATTGTTTATTTCAATGGAGAATTTTGGTTAAAAATTAAAGAAATAAAATGAAAGTTTAATGTGTGAAAACAATATTCTAAAAGAATTCATGGTGCACTCTCCTGTTAACTCCAGTTTCTCCCGCCCAGGGATTTTTTTGAATTGCCCTACTACCACATCCTCTCTCGACCTCCCCTATTCCTCCTATGGCATGTCTCCACCTAGGGTGGATCTCATGGTGGATCTAGGGGCTCCTCTTGTGGTTGTTAGTGCTTCTGCGAGTTTTCCCCTTCTTGTAGATCTGAGTGGTGTGTGCCCTTTAATGTTTGGGAATGACTTTGTCTTGCCATCGGGTGGTGTGGATGCGGCTTCCCCATTTGATTCTATGGATGTGGGTCCAACTAATGTCATGGTTATAGCTATGGGTTCATCCCCTAGTAATGTGGGTGAGGTTGGGGTTTCTCTTGGGCGTGATTTTCTTGGTCCCCAAGCTTCATTTTCTTATTTTGTAAAGATAAAGAATCCTAGGGAGGGCTCTATGCATCCCTTGGTGTGTGCAGATGTTGCTCCTATTGTCTCTTTAGGTAAGGAAGTTTATGAAAATATTTATTTTTACTCCAAAAATGGTCTCATTTGTAGGTTTTGCCGCTTGTGGCCTTCCCTCCCTGATTTGCACCTTTGGATCACCAACCATTTGGCTCCTCTAGTTAATGGTCTGATGGAGATTTACCCTTCTGCTAGGGTTTTTTTTGTTGTGAGTTTTAGCTCTCCTAAGGATAGATAGGATATTTTAGACTATGGTTTGTGGGTTTGGGATTCTCATCCCCTCTCCATTAGACCATGGGTTCATTTTTTTAATCCTTTGAATGAACCCTTAGATGTGGTGCATGTTTGGGTAATATTTCCTTATCTTCCCTTACAATTTTGGTGCTCCTCTGCCTATGAGTGCATTAGTAATGCTCTTGGCAGATTCTTGAAAGTGGATTTGGCTTCTAAGAATTTTACTCACACCTCCTTTGCTAGGATCTTGGTGGAGGTTGATCTTTCGAAGGCTCTACCTGGTGAGGTAGTTTTATAGGTTAATGGTTGGTCATGATAATAGATCATGGACTATGAGGGTCTTCCATTTCATTACAGACATTGTTTTGTTGTTGGTTGCTTAGCTCATGACTATTCTCGTGGATCTTGCCCTGCTTCCTCAACTACTTGGTGGGAGAACTCACTCTGTGAACACTTAACAATACAACCTACTACTAATTTTGATTCTTCTGATGAAGAATCAAGGACTCCTCCCTTTTTGAAGAAAAATTTATTGATGAGGCAGTTGCTCCTCCTATAGATTCCCTTGCTGCTCTTATTCTAGGAATAGCTTCAAAACCTTTTGTGGATTTTGTAGGGTGATCTTTGGTTTTAGTTGTTCCTAATATTGTTAGTACTACTTCTCCTACAACCCTTGTTTTGGAAAATGATTTTGTAAATCCTACGGCTTTAGGCTTGGTTTCAAATGCTTCACTTGAAGTATGAGTTGTTCATCTTGTCTACTACTCTAGAGGGGAATATTCTCCCTCTATTCAAAAAATTTTAATTTTAGATTCTACTTGGAAAATGATTCACAGAAAGAAGAACAATTCTTCTAAGATGGTTATGGTCTTTTTTAAATCACCCTCTAAGGATTTGATTGGTTCAAGCTCTTCTCCTTGAACTGTTTCTCATTGTTTGTTGTTTCTGACTGGTCTTGTGTTGGTTGATGTCTCTTTGTTTGGCTGTGTTGGGCTAGTCTATTTTGTTGAGATGTTTGGCTCTGTTTTCTCCCATTTTGTAAGGGTCAGGGCCCTTCCCTTCTTATCTAATAAAAAATAATATTCTAAAAGATAAATTGGTGAAAATTCAAATGAAAAATGAAGAACTACAAAAAAATTGAAGTTATTTAATGAAATTAAAAAAGAAGAATGAAGATTTAGAAGAAAATTTGAAGTATTTTGAAATGAAAAATAATTCTCAAAAGGATGAAATAGAAAAGATGAAAGGAAAAAAAAATAGTTAGATAAATTACTTGTGGTATACTAAAAGGAAAATGAGTGTTTGAGGTTTAAGCTTTTGATATGTGATATATCTTGTGATACAAATGGTTTTTCTTATTCATTTGATACAAGTGATGTAACCAAAGCTTATTTAGGTAGAAAAGTGTAAGTTTGAAGATAAGAATGTGTGTGAATCTACATATATTGTAGGTTATGATGTTAAAAGCAAATGAAGGTGTGAAAAGAATGTTGGTATGGAAATCATGAAAAAAACAATTATAAAGGAAAAATATTGGGAAAATACATGGGAGAGGAATTAGAGAGCCCTTTCAACTAATCGTGAATCTAAAGAATTAAGGCCTTGGACATGTTAGTGTTAAAATGTAGGAGTTGAGATATAGCTCTAATACCACATTTGATTCACTCAAGGACTCAAGCCTCCAGGATCATCTACAAAAACCAACAGCAACCTTCCACAAGAGGGAAAATAATAAACATGAAATTTTAACAATGGATGCAAGATGTGGCCAATATGCAATACTCAAGATTGCAATGATATATTGGACATACACAACACTCAACCGAGTTTCTTTGATTGATTTCAATGTACGTATGAAGCCTTTCTTATATAGGCAAGGCTTGAGATAGGATTAGACAAGATCATGACAAGTGTCTTATTTCTATCACATGAGACAACTAAGTCATAACAACCTAGGACACATGCATTAAATTATTAATGTAAATTTTAAATACATGAGAGAATTATTAAATGCTTAGATAACTATAATCTAATTAATGATACATAGCCCATTATAACTAGTTTCTAGAAATGACACCTAGGAAACTTAACTCCTAAGTAAACTTATAATGATGTGAATAGGTCCTCACTAAGAAATAGTTAGGAAATAACCCCATTCACACTAACACCCCCCCATAAGTGCAACTTAGGGAGTGTAGTTATTATGCAAATGATGAAAATGAAATATGAGTCCCAGTAACAAGGTCATGTTAGGTACCCATGTATAACTAATTATGCAAAAAATCGCTCACAAATGGAGAAAAGGAGAAAACCTCGTGGGACTAAAATCATCTCCAAAAAAGAGATGCAATGCAAATCATGTACAATGATAGAAGTGATGTATGGAGGTCTTAACACCAATACCCCTAAGAGCTACATATATCACAAGAATATATTATATTATAATCAACATTCCTCCATAAGAGGCAAATAGAGAGACTATATAGCCCCCTATTTAATGTGTAATCACCTACAAAAATGGTAAGTGCTTGAAGACAAAATGTGATCCAATGTCCAAAAAACCTTGTCTCCCTTTCAAAAGAAACAAAACCAAGTACAAATGAAGGAATGATTCCCATTCTAGATAGGAATTGGTAGGAAGAGGAATCCATATATATGATAATGATAATTTCTCTGAAAACTACTCATGTGTCTCTTCGTCCACTGAATATGAAGATGCAACTATCAAATTAGGTACATGCCCAATCAAAGAAGAAGCTGATAAATTAGGACTATGTGGAAACTAATTTTGAACAATATCCAAAGACCATGATCATTTGACAATAGTTGTGCAACGGCTATCATCAAAAAAGAGAGGCAACCCCTCAAATGTGTCCTCCATATTTGAAATGTGAGACTTCAGAAACAAGGATGCAATGTTTGATAAATAGGAATCCCAATTAGGACGAAAATGAGATACTTGTTGTAATGAATCACCAAAATTCCTCAATGAATCACCAACACGAGATGAATGGTCCTCTAATGACCCCTATCCTAATTTTCCTAAGAATTTTCCTATTAATCACAAATTCCACAAACTAGGGTTAGGGATTTCACCTTATCAAGTATATAACTCCTCAGTAATGTAACCTTAGAATGAAACTTGCACTCACCACATAAATAAAATTCCACCACTATATATATATTTTTTAGCATTAGGCCATTGGATCTTATTTATAGATTATCAATAAAGCAACAAATTATAAACTAGGAGGAGGAACATGGTGGGTCCACCCAAAGCCATATGCCAAACCTAAGAGAGTGTATACCACACCCCCATTGGTGACTTTTACCTACTTCCCCCATCCATGCTACAAGCTTAGAAGACACTTGCCAACCTATGGAATTAGACAAAGATCGTGAGTAGGCTCTCTTGGCTCTTACCACTATACCTCAAGCCCTACCTTCATGAGGAGTTAGGAAGAGGTTGTAAGTGGGATTTAGCCCCTACCTTTGGAACCTTGAGCCCTTCCATAGGATGGATTATAGGTAGTCAAGCAATTTTGATTTAATTCTAATAATAATAATAATAATAATAAAATACATATAAGCAATATGCATGGTGTAGATTCCTAGTTATTTGCAAAATTCAGACATCTACCATTTTCCTATTATTCAAAGTAAAATCTTAATATGCAAGTTAGATAATGAATCATAGGCGTTTCAGAATCAAATTTTATGAACACAAAAAATAGCACCGGTAGATTAGTAACAGATCAATGGGTATGTGCAGGATCATGATGGGCCAAAAAGTGGCGATATGTAAGTGATATGATGGCCCATGTGGCTAATGATTTTTTTTTACCCAAAATTGATGAAATGAAAAGGGTTTTTAAATGAGATTCTTAGCTTTCCACCAATATAAATTATGCTTTGCTTTGAATTTAATAAATAATTATTATTCATTTTCTATTTGAATTACGACTAAAGTCCTAACTGATAGGTTGATTGAAAAACATCTATAGCTTTCAAATGGTATCACATTTTTTGAATCTAAAACATGCTTCACATTCTATTCTTCGCATACTATAGGATTAAAAAAATAAAAAATGAATTTCATGAAGTTTTGACCAAGTTAAGGTGGTCAGACATATGAGTTTTTATATTTTTTAAAAGTTGTAATAAAAAAAATCATAATTAATTATTTACTTGGAAAAAAATTACAAACAAATATGCATCACATCGAGACATGATTCCTCTACTTATATCTAAAATCTTACAAAAAAATATTATCATTTTATTACATGGTAAGGGTGGTCAGACAGAAACCTACTTCTTATGTTTTCCCTGAAATTTAAGTACTACTCCATTGAAATTTTAAATTTTCACCAAATAGACTTTTATTTTTATAAAATAAACCTAGTAGTTTAGAAACTAAATTAAAATTTCTACAAATTTTATTCTTACATATTTTTGAAATAATATAGATAGCTTATTCAAATTTTTACGTCAAGTTTCCTAACTCCGATTTTTTGAATTTTATTGTCACTTAAGGACCTGTTTTTTCCATGATGATCCTGCACAGACCCCAATAGAAATCACATGCAACATTAGTATGATATATAAGTAAGAAACCATTTATAGAACATATAAAATGTATAGAGATGTTTAATAGAAAGGGTAGAGATACACCTATTGGTGTAAGATGATTTTCTTTAATCTAGGCACTAATGTTTCTATGTTGATATCATTATTACTCTTCCTTGTTTGATGATCCTTTTTACCATGAATTGACTTGTCTCTTATACCGATTGTGATGGATGGTTGTATCTTTCTAATAGGACGTACGTATATTCTTGTTTTTATGTTACTTTTGCTTGCCATGTCCTTTGTTACTTTCTTATGATTATATTTTAAAGGATAATTAATACTCTTTAATGACTTTGGAATTTTAAAGACTTCTCTTTATCACTAGGAAAAATCTATTAGATGTCAACCTGCACCTAATATTTAATTATTTCTACCTTATTTGTAACTCTCAAATGGAAATTATTATGGTTTGGTATGGATGCCTTATGCCTGATCAAGTAATCAAAATTTCATGTGCAAGGGACATAACAGACCTCCCCTCCTAATTTTGATTTCCCTTAAGCAATTTTAGATTTTGATGATTGAAGATTTCTTCACCTTCCCACATAGCGTACTCTTCTAGTAAGCCTTTCCATTTGATCAACAATTCGGGGAAATTTTTATTCCTTAATCACTTCTCACACATATTGCAGACTACTCCCGGTTCCAAGGTTAGTTTTCCCTCATTGTCAAGTGGAGGTAACTCTTAACATGGGACAAATTGTTGTCCTAAAGCTTTCTTCAATCTTGATACACGAAAGGTGTTGTGAATCTAGATATTCTCGAGAAACTCTAATTCACAAGCTACTTCACCAATCTTCCTTAAGATCTTATAAGGTCCATAAAATCGGGGTTTAAGTTTTTCTATGCCACTTATTTTGATGGATGATTTCTTATATGGTTGTAACCTTAGGAACACTAATTCATCCACTTCAAATTTTCTCCCAGTGCAGTTTCAATCAACATAGATATTTTGCTGATTTTGTGTTGGATGCAAATTTTCCTTGAGGGTATTCATAATGTCCATGTTTTGTTGCACAAAATCCTTTGCTTGTGGTACTTGGATCTCTTGTGAAATCAAACATTCAAAGGAGGTTGGCTCATAACCATATAATTCTTTGAAGGGACTCATCTTGATTGGCATGTGGTGAGTAGTGTTGTAGAAATATTCACCTAGATGCAACCATTTTACCAATGCATTAAATTTGATACTGACATAATTCCTTAAGTATCCTTCTACCCATTTGTTAATGATTTTTTATTTTCCATCCATTTGGGGATGGTAACTTGTACTAGCTGTAAGATTTGTCCCTGCAAATCAAAAACTTTCTTGCCAAAATTGACTAGGGAAACGAGTGTCTTGATCACTAACTATATTCTTGGGTAGACCATGTAATCTAAAGATCTCTTTAAATAAAATTTCTGCCATTTGGGGGGCTTGATACTTTTTGGGTATTGCAAAAAAATGAGTGTACTTGGTGAGGTGATCCACTACTACATAAATGCAATTTGTCCCTTGTACTTTGAAAAATCCTATTATGAAATCCATTGATATGCTCCCCCATTTTTTATTTGGAATAGGTAAAGGTTGTAGAAGACCCGCTAGGTGATTTTTCTTAGTTTTGTTTCTTTGATAGGTCATTAATTCTTGTACATTTTTTAATAGATCTTTCTTGAGGTATTTACAAGAGTATCTCCCCCTTGTTTTTAGGTTTAATAATACCCTTGGTGTCCTGCTAAAGGGTTGTCATGGTATTCCTTAAGAATTTTTTCCTTCATATTGGAGTTGGGAACAAGGAATATCCTATTCTTATATAGGATAAGATTTTCCACTAATTTTTACTCTTCATTGGGTAAATTTACTTCAAGGATATTGTTAGATTGGGGGTCCTTGACATATTATGCAATGCTATCATTCTTCCAATCTATGACTTTTTGGATCATGGTGTTCAAGTAGGGTCGTCTTGATAAAGAATCAACCACTACATTTTTTTTCCCTTTCATGTACTCAATATCAAAGTCATAAGATTGTATCTTGCTTACCCACTTTTTTTGTCTGTCATTGAGGTCCTTTTTATTCACGAAGTATCTCATGCTATTATGATATATTTTTAACATTGAATTTCCCACTAACCAAATATTGGTGAAACATTTCTAAGGTGGGCATGATTGCTAACATCTCTTTATCATAAATGGAATAGTGTTTTTCAACATCGATGAGCTTGTGACTTTCGAATGCAATGGAAAATGTTTATTTTTCATAAGGAATACCCCAATTCCTTCTCCAAATGCATCACATTGTAGTTTGAAGGGTAGTGTGAAATCAAGGATTGCTAAAACAAGACACAAGCTCATTGCTTCTTTTAGTTTTTCAAAGGCCTATTGAGTCATTTCAGTCTAGAAAAAAGGCTCAATTTTTGGTTAAGTCTATGAGTGGGGTGGTAATTTTGGAGAAACCCTTCACAAAATTTCTATATTAACTACTAGCCCCACGAAGCACCTTAGTTGTGTTAGGGTTTTAGGTTTTGGCCATTTCCTTAATTGCTGCTATTTTTTCCTCATCAACACTTACCCCCTAGGCATTGATCTTGTGGCCTAGGTAAACTATCTCTTCCAACCCAAACTTGCATTTTGATGCTTTGGCATACAAGGATTCTTGTTCCAAAAAAATTAGGAATTCCTCAATGTGTTGGAGATGTTCCTTCCACATCTTGCTATAGATAAGAATGCCATCTAAAAATACGAGTAGGAGCTTCCTTAATTCTTTTTGGAATATATGATTCATACATGATTGAAATTTTGTTGGGGCATTTTTTAGTTCAAAGGGTAACTTACTAAGAATTTAAAATTCCCATAGTGGCATCAAAAGGCCATTTTTGGAATTTCCTCTTTCCTCATCCTTATTTGATGATACATCGATCGTAAACCAATTTTGGAGAAGTATTTGGCTCCATGGAGTTCATCGATCAATTCATCAATTCTTGGTATAGGATATAATATTTTTATTGTTTTCTTGTTTAAAGATCTATAGGGTAAAACCACAACCTATGCCACACTTTATAAAGGAATCACCTAACAACAATTTTTTTTTTGAACTTTGACCACATAAAAGTGGTCTTTATGTTTTGAATTTCAAAATGATGTAAATTAATGAAATATAGAAATTTTGATGAATTTTATTCTTGTTTTCTTTCAAATTTTTTAAAAAATATCTTACTTTTTTATCAATTTAAGAATAGATTTTGCAATGCTGAAAATTTCAGAAAAAAAGTGACGTTCACTAGACGTCAAGAAACAAATTGAAAAAAACTTTATTTTTGAATCCTAATTTTTTTTTCTCCAAATAGGTAACTTCAATATCTAGTGCATGGAAAAAAAAACAAATTTTGATGTATATTTTTCTCGTAATAACGTTTTAAAGTCAAACTTGTCATAATTTGATAGTTTCATTGGACGTCAACCATTGACTATTTTTTAAATCATTTTCAAAAAATAAATTATACCCTTTTGAAGAGGACTCTCTCCTCTAGTGCACCGTATATTTTTTTAAAAAAATTAATATTTTTTACTTCTTTTTTTAAATTTCAAATCAACCTCTTTTTTAACTTTAACAACCTACTTGCATTATTTTAAAAATAAAATATATTAAAACTAATCAAAATATTAAAAAGATTACATGTTTGGATTCATCACTCCGAGCTCTACAAAAGGGTATTTTTTTTTTGTTTGTAGAAAAACATTTTGACTAAAGAAATACTTTGTTAAAGTTGAATTTTTGAGAAAACTCTGAAAAAAGGTGAGTTGGCAGCAAAGTAGAAAGCCAACGAGATATGTTCAGTCGGACCGGTTTCGGTCGAGCAAGTTTTAGCCGAAACCCTCTCGATCGGAACCTGCTCGGCTAAAACATGACTGGACGATAGGTGGTTGGCCGCATTTGTTTAGGCCGAAAACAATCCATATAAAAAATATTTTTGTTTATATTTTGCAACTCAAGAAAATTCGGTAAAATTCAAAGGAAGGCATATTTTGACAAAGGAAAGCTTATTTTGACAAAAGAAGTCTTATTTCGATAAAAGAAGGTTTATTTCAATAATTTAGAAGAATTGTTTTGATAATTTAGAAGACTTATTTCGACAAAAGAAAATATATTTGGACAATAGGAGAGCTATTTTTGAAGGTACATTGATCTTCAACTTATAATTGATTATGCCACTCTTTTCATGAGTGCATTTGAAGTTAGTTTTCACTATTTTTCATTTGAATATGGTTGAGAACTAGGGTTATTAGGTTATGGTGTAAACATGTACAAAGACCCACAATTTTGGATCATTCAAGTGCACCTACAAACTTGTACTATGAAATTTGTAAAAATATGTTTAACTTCACCTAGTGTGTTTTAGATAATCATTAAATGTATTATGTGATTCAAAGCTACTTCTCCCTTAAATTTATACATGAAATTGTTCCATCTCATGATGGTATTCCTTCTACATGTCATGATGATTAGATATTTCCATAGAGCCACATGTTTCTTTTTATATCCTTCCTTATTTTATATATTATGATGTGTTTCACATGATCACCATTCTCCCATAGCTCATGTGAGACCTATCAATAAATTCATTTAGATATATACCTTTGATGATTCTTGGAATATGTAAATTGATGATCTATTTTGTTAGCCTAGATCATGTATGCACATTCATGCTTCATCATCTTTTCTTAGATTACATGATGATATCGAGCTTACCCATGACATTTAGAGAAACCACCTAATATGAGATATATGAATTAAATTCTTAGATTTCATTATTATTGATCACCAATTCTATGTTCTTCCATTATTTTTAGATTGGCTTAATGAACATTTTCACATTCCTAGTTAGCATGGGGATGATGTGAAGACGTCTTTTGTATTACATTTGGACACAATCAAATTTAAACATGTGTTAAATTTATGATTTTTATGTCACTTCTTCTTGGTATCATTTTCAATTTTTACTTTTTTCTATGTCATACATTATATTGTGATCCCCCTCACCCATTCTTCCATATACCTTAATAATATATATTTTTTAATTTTATATTTTTTTTAATACACATTGTTTGTTGTGATTTTTCACACTTATCTTATATTTTATATTTGGTTCCATTCTTATCTCCCCTACTTGTAGTCATTTTAGTTTCCAATTTATTTTCTTGAGATATTTCCTTCTATTCTCAAGTGTACATCCTCCTTATTCCATGGAATTATCTGTATTTTGTGGATACCTTCAAGCACCTTCTTTAGGTATAACTTCCTCTATGTTAGTGAAATTTTCGTAGGTTCCAACTTAGTTCTTGTAGCGCTTATGTGTTCCATTCTCCTTTCTCATTTTTCTTTGTTGAGGATCTTCTTGCATTCTCTAATTTATTCTCATGCCCACTCACTCAATTAGATTTTATTGTAAATAATGTTGATTCCTTTCTATGGATCGCCTCCTTCAGATGTGACTACCTAATACATCTATATTTTATCATTAAAAATTGACTAGATCTTTCCAAACATTATGTGTGTCCAAGTTTTTCGATGCTCTTGCATTAGGTTGGAACATATTAGGTTCACTTGAATTGATTATGTACATTATACTCAAGGAGGTCAAGTCCCCTTCCTTAAAATCCATAATTACACATTCTTTTCTAACTTATCCATGCCCTATAACCAATAAAAATGATCTACTTGTTATCCTTTTATGGTGTGTGTACTATCTTTCTCCAAAATTAAGGTTTAACCCAAATTTCCTTTGTTAACCCAATTTTTATTCATACATAATTTCACATACCCTACATTAAATTTACATTCTTGAACTAGACTCAAGTGCAAGTTTAGATTCCCCATTTCTCAAGTATCCTCTAGAGTTCCTCATTGCTAGATGCTTCATCATGTGATTCTCAAGATATTAGATCTCTAGTTTATATTTCGTGTGAACACATTATTTTTGATCTCATGTTCTATCTAAATATAATGCTAGAAATAACGAGCTAGCTTCTTTGAATCCATTTTAAGGGTTGATGTACATGATACATGTAACAATACCCCTTCTTTGAATACATAAAGGGTTGTGATACACATGTGTAATTTAATTTACCCCCTCTTTGTCTCTAAACTATTTTTGTGGTTCAAGGATCTCCATGACATTCCTTTTTAGTGTTGATCTAACTAGCAAGTTCCTTAAATCACATGCATGATATTTAAAATTATGAGCTCGAATGTCTTGTCATATTTATAATATGAGCTAGTGATCTACACATTTAGTTATTTTGAGCATGATGTTTCTCTTTCTATGTTTCATAGTACTCATATTAAATTAAAAAATATCCACATATTGATGCATTTACTGGTGATCTAGTAAGCGATATCATTATGTTTTAAAAAAAAACTGATATAATTTCTTTTGTTTTTTTTTACTTTGGCTTTAAAACAAATGAACAATATTTAGTGTTCTATTTATGCAATATTAACTACATTCATTGAAAAAATGTGTGTACATTTGTATATATGTGAATTGAAATTTGAGTGAAATTTGTGATGGGGTGTCAAAGGACTAGGAAGAGGAAGTATGATCAAACAAGAGAGAAGAAGAGAAAAGTGGGTGAAGGAACATCTACTGAGAAATAATAACCCATGTAGATTATTGATGATGAAGATGACAAAAAAGTACAAGAACAAATTGTACCGAGTAATAAATTATTTTCTATGCTATGGAAAATATGATGGAGATGTATGAGGATTCTCTTTTCAATAATATTTTATCTAAAGATATGTTATCTGAAAGCACAGTATAATTACACTCTAAAATAATATGGGATGAATTTTTTGAAGAAAAATCTCTAATTGGGAGAACATAGTTAGTTACAAATTTATTTAGACTGTGTCACAAAAAAGTGTAGCCTTGACACTTTTCACTCATTTGGGCCTTTTCCCTTGGATTTTGGCCTAATTTTGATTTGATCCAATGTTGTGATGTGGCCAACACATTCACTTTAGGCCTTTAATTCTTGCAAATCAGTAATAACCTAATGGTGTCTTACAAAGGTGTTGTGAAGTGTTGTAACACATTTTACCACTTTTCTAAGACTCTTTTAACATAATTCATCTAAACAACCCCTTTTTACCTCTTACCAAGCCTTATGTCAAAGTGTTGTAAGTTGTTGTAACACATTTTCACACTTTCCTAGGCTTGTCATCAACAAATTTACCCTTTCTTATGTAAAATTGGCCCCTTAATGTACTTATAGGCACGACTTAAGTGTGTTTTTGGAGACAATCCTGTTAATCATCATTAATCACCTTTTAAAACCCGACAACCACTTGAATTTGTCCAAGTGGACTAACTCACCACCTTGCGCGACTTAGTCCCATTTGGCATAAAAATCAAAATTAAATCAAATTTCTAGAGGGATTTTGTCTCCAAAACCCAAAGGTTGGCCTGTGATGTGTTATTTTTGGGGAATTAGGATATAATATGTATAAATAAGGGTTTTTATCCTCATTTTAGGCCCCCAACAACTTTTGCATCTTCACAAGCACTCAAACAATGAATCTTCTCAAGCAAGAATTCAAGCACTTAGAATTTTAGACATCATCCATTGGAGTTGGTTCTTACATATCTTAAGACTTCTTCAATAAGGGCTTGGTGAGTTGTTGTACTTGCATGTTATTCAATCATATCTCTCTTTACATTTCATTTCATCATTTGGGTTTGATTACCAACATGGGGTTTGACTAAGGCAAACCCCTATTCTCTAATCCCAACCTTTTTCCCCTCTTTGCATGTGTTCTTTACAGGTTTGTTTGCAAATATTTCAAAGAGTAAGGTGCCAAAAATGTGTCTTCTTTCCATCCACATCATCCAAAGTCAAAAAACCCTAGAGGAGCTTGAAGACAACTTGCAGGTCACTTTTTGAAGATTCGAACATGGGTCTCTATCAGAAATAGAAGTACAAGTGGGTACCTAAAGATTCTAACCTCGACACTCCTAAAATATCTAGGTGGAATAAGTCACCATAATTGGAAAATTAGTCCTAGTATCAGGCCTGAAAAGTGGTTTTTGTATTTCTAGACACCCATTTCCCAAAAACCTATTCTGGCAAAGTTTCCCGGCAAGAGGACTAAGTCTCCCAATTTGGCGTAAGTTTCCTAGTCATCATTTTCAATAGAATCTGGAAGATTCTAGAGCTTATCTTTGTGAACCTTCAGTTTCCAGGTGCACCATATCTGCTTTCTTCAGTTTTGTCATAGTTTGCATGCATTCTAGGCCATTCTTAGGTCATTTTACATAGTGCTTTCAATATATTTGTATTGTATTAGTTTACATTTCATGACTTTAGTTCATTTCATTTCTTTGCAGAACTTAGGCACACACATCAAACCTATTTTGAACCCCTAATATTGAATGAACACCAAGAATACTTAGCACGAAAGAGGCATTGTACCAACCAGCTCCTAGGTGAAAAACCCTAGGGGCCTATTCGGGAATCCTCTTTCCCTATTCCATTTTTGGTGGTTCATTGAAGAAAATAAATGACCCTTGTTTTGGATTTGTTAGGGCTTGATAATAGTAAGAAGTCATAAGGTTCATTAAAACAAAAAATTGTTGAAAAATTGCAAGAAGCATTGAATTGTATTGAAAACAAGAGCTGAGCTAGTGATCCAAGTGATGCATGTAGAACATTGATGACTGTAATTTCTAGTAAGAAATTATCACATAGAAGAAATTTTTGAGAAACTTTTGAATTACTAAATGTTTCTATGAGAATTTTTCAAGGGTATATTGAAAAAATAAACGAAAGAGATAAAAAAATTGAGAAAATTTGGGTAAATATTTGTAGGGTTCCCCAAAAAGATAGAATATTAGATGTAAAGAAATAGGTGGTTGAATATTGGACCAACCACTCTCATGTTTCTTCCAATAGAAGGGATAATATACAAATAATAGGTGAAGATGGTACAAACATTTCTCATCCAAAACATTTTATAGATACAACTCAAAGTGAACTTTTTGAAGAATTCAAACGAGAATTTTCAAATGTGAATATTTGTCAAAGGATGTTTGAGACACTATGACAATCATTTGTACATATAAATGAAGTACATGAAACTTTTTGTTGTCGAAATCATGTTGAATTTGATCTACACCTACAATCATATAAAAAATCTATGGTGGTAATTGATCGAAATATAGCCATACCTAGAAGCACAACACAATTTGTGAAGTCTCTTGTATGCAAAAATTCAGAAGATTTAGATGAATTCAATGTTCAGTGTATAAAAAATATATGTAATGATTATGGAAATTTAAAGAATCTTTTACACTTATTGAAAATATTGAAATGGAAGTTATTTGGAAGAGATTTGAATATGAGACATACTTAACGATGTCACAAGTCGAGGCCAAAAGAATTGTTCTCAAAGAGATTGGATTGCCTTAAATGAATTTATGAATAAATTTTGTAATATCATATATCCACATATCTAGCATTGTCATGATGCAAGATGGAAAGCTAAGAAATTTTATGATTCAAAGAATTAATTTCCACCAAGTTGTATTCTCTCTATTGTAGATTTCTTTGAGAACTATACATTTAGTCCTCAAATTGAGATTCAAAGTCAATATTATCATTTAGAGCAAGTTGCAATCTTTGTGCAAGTTTACTATAGGCATGTCAAGTTTCATGTAGATGGTATACAAAGTTGCAAATATGGTCAAATTATCACCAAAGAGATTTTATTTTATATCAATTATGATATGGGTCATGATAGAAACTATGTAGCTCATTGTTTCAAAAAGTTTTTTGAAGACCTAAGACGATGTGGCATAAATGTTGAACATTGGATATGGTCTGATAGATGTGCTGGTAAGTGCATTGTTTTTTTAAAATTTAAAATTTATTTACTTTTAACTTTACGACTTAAAATTTTCAATTACTTATATATAATATGTTGTGTACACATGTATACATGTATACATGTGTACATGTATATCTAGTTATTTGAAGCTAATTTGGTTTAAGTGTAACTATTTGTAACTTCATAGGATAATTTAAGTCTGCAAAATATATTTTTGGTTAATCCATCAACATGCTAGATGCAACACTAAATGTTTGTGGAATTTTTATGAGAGTGAACATGGAAAAGGAGAGCATGATGGAGTAGGAGCATGTGTGAATTGTGCACTTCGTCAACATGAAATTGTAGGTAGTTCACCATATATATATGGAATCTAGAGATATTATTTTTAAAAATAGATATTTAAACTAAATTAAATTCTTAAGCCTCAAGTAATAGGTGATTTTTTTCCAACATGTGTACTTGCAGGTAATGCCATACAAAATGCAAATGAAATTTTTGAATGGTGCAAAAGTCATTTTTCCACTTGTGACTCAACATACAACAAATGATATTTTTGAGAAGTTATAGGTACATCTAGTCAAAATATTTTCATGATGTAAAAAAGTGGAGGTTGCCTAATGAAGATCATGAAAATATTTTAGATATAATTAAAGATAGAGAGGATCCAAATTATATGTACCAGGAGCTTTAAGTTATTTTCTGGATATATGTACATGTATGACTGGATATATATATTTATATACACTCAATTTTTTTATAGATCTATCTATATCTATATTGATTGGACATGTGGCATGATTTTGAATGGGTTTTTTTTGAAAGGCTTGGTCATTTATTTCCAATAGTATTTAAATTTTTTCCATGTGGAATTCTTAATTTAGTTCAAGAATCTTTGATTTCATTTACATTTTAAACTCCACTTATAGCATCATCTTAGAGACCACTTTCTTTGCATTAACATATAGATTCATACATGTATTTAAATATTATATGGAATTCTTAAGTTCAAGAGTCTTTGATTTCATTTGTTCAAGTCCACTTAAATATGCTAGATCATATATGCTTGATACAAAACCTAGTGACTTTAAAAATGTTTGAACATTTTTCCTAAATTCCTGTAAATAGTCTATTTCCAATTACATTTTTAATGTTGGACATGGAATTATTATGTTCACTTGAATCTTAGATTTCATTTTTTCAACTCCACTTATATGCTAGATCATATATACAATTTACAATATCTAGTGACTTTAAAACAGTTCACATTTTTCCTAAATTCCTTTAAATAATTTGTTCCAATTGCATTTTTATGCTGGACATGGAATTGTTAAGTTCACTTGAATCTTTGATTTTATTTTTTCAACTCCAATTATATTCTAGATCATATATGCAATTCACAAGACCTAGTGACTTTTAAAAAGTTCACATTTTGCCTAAATTCCTTTCAATCATCTAATTCCAATTGCATTTTTATGTTGGACATGGAATTCTTAAGTTCACTTGAATCTTTGATTTCATTAGTTAAGAATTTCCAGTTTATCATCTATTTCCAATTTTGTAGAGATTTATGTTCCCCGAGAATTCTTAAGTTCAAGAATCTTTGATTTCATTTGTTCAACTCCACTTATAGTGCATCATAAGCAATACAAAAACTCTAGTACAAATTTTAAAATTCATTTTGCCTAGAAATTACTTAAATCTTTTATTTCCACTTATAGCTCATCATCTAGATAACTTTATTTGCATGCACAATCAAATTCATGTGTACTACATTATATGGAATTCTTATTTCAAGAATAGATTTGATTTGATTTACATTCAACTTTGGACTTATAGATCATCATCTAGATCACTTTCTTTGCGTGCAAAATCAAATTCATGCATATTTAAAGATTATATGGAACTCTTAAGTTCAATATAATCTTTGATTTCATTATTTCAACTCCACTTATATGCTATCATATATGCAATACAAAACCTCTACTAACTTTAAAAATTCATTTTTTCTAGAAATTCCTTAAATCATCTATTTCAAATTGCATTTAAATGTTCCATGGAATTCTTAAGTTCAAGAATATATTTGATTTCATTTACATTTAAATCCACTTATAGAATCATCTATATCACTTTCTTTTCATGCACAATCAAATTCATGTGTATTAGATTATACCGGAATTCTTTTTAGTTCAAGAATCTTTGATTTCATTTGTTCAACTAGACACTTATATGCTATCATATGCAAAAAAAGACCTAGTGAATTTAAAAACATGAACATTTTTCCTAAATTCCTAAATCATCTATTTCCTAAATTCTTAAGTTCAAGAATATTTGATTTCATTTGTTTAGTTCTCCACTTATAGCATCATATAAGCAATTTACATTTAAACTAGAGTGACTTTAAAAATGAACATTTAGCTGAGAATTCCTTATCATCTATTTCCAATTGCATTTTTATGTTCCACTTAAATAAAATTGAATCTCTTAGGAATTGACCTGGAACTTACATATTTTCATTCAAATTATTTCTATTTCTTGACCTATTGAAAGACAAATTCATTTATGTAATTAATTATACATCCATATTTTTAAATTTACAAAGAGCAACCATTAGATAGTACAACATTGTTATTTCTAAGGTTCAATGCTTACAATTAATCAAAGGATGCTTTCAACATTAATCATGATTGACTTTAAAGAAAAAATTAATATGTGTAACTCTAATTTTGATCAAGAACATATTTAAGGAAAAAAATTAAGGTACAAACTTGTTAAATAAATAAAACTATAATAATGCATGATGTAAATCTATAACAAGTGTATACCATAAAACATAAATCTTTTTGTACCACCAAAAATTGTATACCTTTGAAGAAAAGGACAATTTTGTGCCTAATTTGGTCCTACTTTAGGTACCCTTGCATCAATCACCCTCCTAAAACAACATTTATAGGCCCCTAAGACTCGTTATCTTTGACTTTGAGGCCTATTTTACCTAAGGAATCATACAAGCCCTAAAAAACAGCACCAAAATCACTCAAAATTCATATATCCCATCTCAAAAACCCTTGGTGGGACTAGGTTGCCAAAGGTGGTGACTTAGTCCTTTTTAGGGTTATTTGCATTTTTGAGCAGGAAAATGTTCAGCTTGCTAAAAATTCTCGATGGGTGTCGGCCTCTTAGGTCAAAATAATTGACAATTAGGTATTGTTGCTTACAAATACTTGTGTTTAGGTCTTTTTTAAGACTTTTTAGCCATTTTTCACAAGCCAACTCAAGAATCAAGAATTGAACATCTTCCACAAGAAAATTCATCTCTCCTTCTATAGAAAAGTTGAAGCTTAGGGAGGAAAACTAAGGTTTTTGTAGGTCTTCAAGCTCACTTCTCACTCAAGATCTCACATTGCAAAGGGTTGATCATGGATGCCTATGGAGGATCATGGAGAAATCTAGGTTGAGGAGGTGCAACTAGCCACCAAATCACACCTAAGGACTTGTTTTCAAAGTGATTATATCTTCCATTTTCTTTTGATCTTTAGAATTAAGGTTTGAATTTCATTTAAATTTCACTCAAATTCATTTGTAATGTTGTATGGTTTCTTGGATTGAAGTCTTGCATCATTCAAATCTCATTTATACATCTTATTCTAGCACATTAGAATAGGGTTTTCCTTTACTTCATATTTTCCTAGTTCTAGACACACTTAGGGCTACATTTTATGAGGATTTCTTATCTCTTTAAATGTTTAAATACAAACTATGGGTTTGACCAAGGAAAACCCCACATTGGAAACCAAAATATACTCTATTTTGTAGGTGATTTTGTAGATATGAACCCGGATTTTGGTGAAAAAGCAGAGTACGGACTATAGGCTTCTGAATCCACTTTCAAATTTCCTGGAAAGATGAAAGGGACTAAGTAGCCAATGGTGGAAACTTAGTCCCACTACAAGATTTTTTCAAGGATTTTGGAATATTCTACCCAATTGGCTAGAATGGGGTGTGGAGCAGTTTACCAGAACTAGGACTAGGTCACCCAGTTTGGTGTAAGTGTCAAAGTAGGCATAAAAATCAAAATTTCTAGATTTTCAGAGGCTTCTGCAATCTCCACTTCAATCCTCATTAGTTTCTAGGTGCACCTATTTTATTTTTTCTATTATTTTTTCTTATATAGTTCTTAGTTTATCTTCGTGCATAACATCATGTCTTTTCAAACAATGTAGATTTCATTAGTTTAGCATCTTTAAATCATTTGCATTTTTAGTTTATTGTGTTTAAAGCATTTTATTTAGTTACAATTCAATCATACTTAGAAACTATTTTGAATGAACTCCAAGTTATATGTACATAAAGGAAATCCCCTTTCTTCTAGGTGAAAACCCTAGGAGCCTATTGGGGAACCATCCTTTGACAACATAAAATTTGTGGTTCACTATGTACTATGATGTAAATCATAAAAAGTGTCTCCAACATAATAAGAGTTCAAAGCATAATACTATAAAACATGTAAAACAACTCAAATAGAGGGATATCTAGTATGAATAGAATCATTTGATCTCTGCCTCGATTTCTCCCTCGATCCATGTCCTAATCTCGACCATCATGATCCCTCTCCTAATCCAAGTTATCTAGATCCCTATCCTAATCCAAGCTTTTTTTATCCTTGTCTCGTTCCTCATCCCAAGCCCTGCACAAGTTCAAGTACACATGTAATTTAATTTTTCATACATGTATGTGTACATATATGTAAAATTATCTAAAACTTACAATGTACAAGTTCAATGTGTTCAAAATTACATTAAGTAATTTAAATTTTTATTATTTAAATGTAGCTCAACTATATAATGCATGGGATTACCATCATGCATCAAATTTCCAAACTCTGACAAATCACCATACTGCTGAAAATTTTCAAATACACAATTTCAATTAGGAGTTAAAGAACTAGACTTTAAAATAAATTTTATTTAAAATATATGTATGTATGTAAATTTTTAGAACACAATATATATATAAATTATTCAAGTACCTATCATGCCAACTCAATGGCTCTACCAATCACACTAATAACACAAGAATGAAAAGACACCATAGGGGGTTTTATATTTGGTACAATATCAGTGCCAAAAAGAAGCTAACTATATGTGCCACACAAAATATTAGGTGTCTGAGTAGTAACCTTAGCGTGATCTTGAACATGCTAAGGACCTGGACAAGCTACAAGATCAATAGAAACATGATGCACATGGGATCCTGTAGTTTGGTGTGTAATATCCTATGAAGTTTCCACCCCATGGCTCGTATGTGTACCAAAATATCGTTGTCTAATAAAGGCCTATACATGGTCAAGAGGGATCCCATGGTCCTCATTGATGACTTGGTAAGCTACTAGTAAATCCAAAACGAAGACTCTAGACATATTACGCAGATTCATGTCACTCATATGTTCAACATTTGATGGAGTAGGTAGATTGGCACGAGTAAACGGATCATAAGATGTAGATGTAGCCTTTGTGGCAAGAAGGCTAATCCATGATCGTAATATGTATATACCAATTCGATCAGATGACATCTAATTGATATGTGTCATAATAGTGGCAATACTATCAAAAATATGGGATTTGTGATGCATGCTATTAATTCCCCTACTATTGCCAATTCCAAATGTTTCGGTAGAACCAATTTTTTTTTTCCAACTAACACCCTTTTGTTCACGGTCGATGGAAAATCTTCATGTCTATACTCAAGTTTTCTAGAAAAAATGACATTTACCTTAGCCAGCATGCTCAAGATAAGATGCGTAGTCCACATCTATCCATAAATGGAACTTTTCATATAACTATATTCAAAAAAATATAGTGGCAACTCATCATTGTGAGGCCATCTATGATAAGCTACCAACCATCTAGGATGTACAAATGGTGCAACAAGCTCATCTACACACCTCGTCACCATATATCCTCTAATTCTATTTTTTCTTCTATAAAAAGGGGGCATGGTAAACACATTTTCTTGTGAAACTAATTTCCAAACATCTCTCCATTTATTTGTGCTAGTAACACTTCTAGCAAGAGATGAATAAAACTGCTCAATGCTCATATCATCATAAGGATTGAATGATCAAATTGTCCAAATCATTCATAAAATCTCGTCTCTAATATTGACTAATCTATCTTGATTAGCCAAATTAGGGGAGTTGTGAATTGTTTAATCTAAACATCTTACTGCATTTTCTAATCTACCAATACTCTCCTGATATAAACTTGATCTAGCTTGAGCATTGATAGGGTAGGGTTGGATGGAACAATCATTGTTCCATGCTCTGGATCTTTACTTGCAAGATCTCCTTGGTGTCTTACTTCACCACCTTAACCTTTAGGACCTTCTTCATGTTTAGGTACCCCTGGTTCTCCTGGCCAACCCCACTACTATCACAATCCAACCTACCAGGTCAATCTTGGTGCAATACCTCTAACTCTTCCTTAGCCCTTAATCTACCCTAAAGACTAACATTCTCCAAGAACTAAAGCTTAGCTTTGCAAGGGTGTGGAGGTGTTTCCACTGACTTCATTCTACCCTGTTATGGCTCTGAAATATCCACCTAACTCCATCTTTCCATCGCTTTCACCAAACCCTCATCTAGGGTTAAAAAGGCTACTAGCCTAGGATTTTCAAATTAGACCTACTTCCCGAGGAAACAAGATAGAAATCTAAAGTTCTCCAAAGAACAAAAGATCTTCTTTTGGGATTCCTGATCCTTGTGTTTATCCCTAAAATATTCCAAAGGCCTTACTCCTCACCTATTTGTACACAGCCATAACCCTCCATTTAGCAATTTAGGCCTTTTTTAAGCCATTTCCTAACCACACAGCAAACTGTCAGTTTATTCTACCTCCAAATGGACTGGTAAAGCCTCCTCCTTCATTCCAAGTATTTGCAAGGCATCTATCTACCCTCTCCACACTATGACTTGATAGGGAAAGGTCACCCCTACAAACCAAGTGCTTTGCACTTCCTGTCTTTCCTAGCCGGGCACTGTCAAGCTCTCCTAGGAGAAGACTTTCTCCATGATTCCTTGACTCCTAACCACTCCTAACCCTATCCTATTTACAGACATGGAGCCTAGTCACAATTTCCAAGGGCCCATACACAAGTACAGTGGGAATGTAACTAAACCTCCATTCTTTACAGACTGACTGTCAGGTCACTAACTTAAAAACAAAACAAACTAATTACAAAGCAACGCCTGAAAATTGAACACACAAACTAGATACTATCACACAAAGCTTCACATACCACTACATCACATTCTATAAGAACTCACAGTGCCATGATCGCTCCTGACCACACAAATTCAAAACAAAAACACATAAAATTATACAATCTTATCACTGTCCTCACTGGTATTCATGAATTTTTAACAATACAAAAGCTTCCAACCTTCCTTTCAGGTCGAGGCAAACCATATATAGGTTTCTAAATCAGTTAAGCTCGATCCTAACTACTCCATGACCGCTTGTGTGATTTCCATTAGGCCTTATTTGCAACATTTTAGAGAAACTAACACCTAGTAAGGTCTACAAAGGTCTTAAACCATCCTTGTAGCCAAACCTCAATCTAACAAATGTTCAACATGACCTTTACTAACACACTACGTGTTCTCAGATGCCTCTAAGGCACAAAATCAAGAAATAGAAAGAGTATGCTACATTTGGACCTAGGCAAATTGCCAAATCATAACCTTCTAGTCAACATTCCTAGATGAACTTTGGGGTGCTCCTGCACCAAGCATGTTGCTCAAAATGAGGAGAATGGTGAGATCCATCATCATCCATGATATATATATATCTAAAGAGATCTACATATAATTAAAAGAAAATATACGATGTTAAACAAATTTATCAAATTTCAAAACTAAAACATATATTTAAGTTACAAATTTATCAAGCTTCAAAACTAAAAGATTTTTAAATTACAAATTTATCAAGTTTTGAAAAACTTTAAAACATTAAATTAACTTTATAGATCTAATGAGACATAAAGTTATAGATCTATGAAATAGAACCTTCTAAAACTTAGATAAACATAAGAAATGACAACTCCAAAGAGACTTGATATACGTAAATATATATATATATATATATATGTCTATATGTACATATATGTTGAACAATATGCATATATGTGTACACATGTACATATATGTATGCATATATGCATGTGTACATGTTTGTACATACATGTGTGTGTGTACATGTGTATGCATACATATGTGTATATATGTATGTATGTATATATATGTATATGTGTATGTATGTATAAATATATGTATGTACGTGTAGATATACATACATACATACATACATACATGTACATAAACATATACATACAAGCATACACATATCTATACATCAACACATAGACACATGCATATGCATATATGTATGCATACATATGAGTGATCCCACAATACCACTTTACAATTTTTGGGCAAACTGGACTTTGAACTAATTTTTTTTAACTAAATCTTCACTTTCGAGCTCCTATAGCGGCTAAACCATGAAGAATTTGAGGATGACGCAAACTAGTGATTAGTGAAGTTTTTTCTATAGATTCAAAATATATTTTTTTCAAAATTTTTTGAATCAGATTGCACCTTTTTTTTCATCTCCTTCGAAAACTGGTTTTTATCTGTAAACAACATATTTAAGGAGTGATGCTCACCATATATCACCGTATACAACATAAATTTTTTTGTATGAAGGATTAAATTATAAATTTTTTTAATTTAGATTTTTAACTATGATATTTAACCAGTTAATTTGGTTTCATAGTGTTTTATTAAATAATATTTCCTTAATCAAGTTTTTAAGTCAAACCAATTACAATTCAGACATAGGCGGCTTGTATACAACATAAATTTTTTTGTATGTATCAAAATTCAATTTTATTTTTTTAATGGATCAAGGACATCAATACCTAGTGTGAACATATTTTGTAAAATTTTATTTTGATAATATACTATTTTTCCACATGTGTACAACCAAGAGCTTGATTTTCGGTGAAAAACCTACATTCATAAGAAATAAAGAATAAATATAATAATAAAATTTAATTTAATTAAAAATATACTATTTTGGAAGCTTATAATAAGGACTACATAATTACAAAAAATAAATTTTAAATGAATTCATTTGATCCTCCAAAAGGTAAATCAAAAGTGGTTTTTTATCAGCATTTTGATAGGTGTAAAGGAGACTCTATTATAGGTATGGTTTAAAACTAGCAGGGTTCTATCCAAGGGGGCTTGGTCTAAAGTGGTTTGATCAAATATTTTAAATGGAAATTTTCAATGTTTAAATCATTATATTTTCTAAAAATATGTGATTTCAACAAAAATCAGGATCTCCTAGAAAGTGTAAACCACTATTGTGGCGACACCCATATATATGCATGTACATGTATATATAAATACATACATACACATATGCATATATACATAAATATACATATATGTACATGTGACTACATATACACATGTACATATACATATGTATATATATACATACATATGGGTGATCCCACAATAGTGGTTTACAATTTTTGGCCAAACTAGTCACTGCAATTATTATTTTTAACTAAATCTTCATATTCAGGAACCTATAGTGGCTAAATCGTGAGGAATTTGAAGATGATGCAAACTAGAGTCTCATCAAATTTTATCTATAGATTCTAAAAATATTTTTTCCAAATATTTTTGAATTAGATTGCAGTTTTCTTTCCATCTCCCACGAAAACTATTTGTTTTCAAAAAACAACATTTTTAAAAAGTGACGCTCACCGTATACAACATAAATTTTTTTGTATGAAGGATAAAATTATAATGTTTTAGAATTTAGATTTTTAACTACAATATCTAGCACTTTCATTTGGTCTCATAGTTTTTTATTGAATATTTTTTCCTTAATCAAGTTTCAAAGTAAAACCAATTGCAATTCAGACATAGGTGGACTATATACAACATAACTTTTTTTGTATGAATCAAAATTAAATTTATTTATTTTTAATGGATCAAGGACATCAATACCTAGCCTCAACATATTTTTAAAAAAATTATTTTGATAATCTGCTATTTTTCCACATGTGCAAAACAAAGAGCTTGATTTTCGGTGAAAAACCTTTTTTTAATAAAACTAAAAAAACATATATATAATAAAACCAAAAAATATTAAAATTTAATTTGTTGGATAGTTCGTTCTGAGGACTACCATCTTCCAGTTGGGTTTGTGAAGTCTCCTCCATTTTCATCCTCAACCCGAGCTTCGAAGGGCAAAAATCTGCTAAAATTTGGTGGAAGAGGGGGAGAATGGCAAAAAAGGGGGGTTCAAGCGAAGCCCCCTTCGAACGAACCCCCCTTCGCTCGAAAGGGTGAAGGGGGGTTTGAGCGAACCCCCCCCTTTTTTTAATTTTTCATAAGGGAACATGGCATCATAGGGTTCGAGCGAACCCACCATACAAAAGGGGGTTCACTCAGACTAGGGGTTCGGTCGAACCCCTCTTTTCGGTTCGTGTGAACCCCCTAGTTCAAACGAACCCTTAAAAACATGAAATTTCGAATGTGTGAGCATTTTTACAAATTTTCTTCCTCATCAAAATTGTACACCACTATTATGGGTTTACCCATATATATATATACATATATATATACATACATATATATATATATATATATACATACACATATGTACATACATATACATATATATACATATGCATACATACATACATGTATGTACATACATACATACTTACACACATACACATATGTATACATACATGTAAATATGCATACATACATGCATATACATATGTATGTACACATACATATATACACAGATACACACATGTAAGATTAAGATTAGGGTGATTTATTTAGAGTTAGGTTAGGTAAGGATTACAATTTAGTTAGGGTTTGATTAAGGCTCAACAATAGTTAGAGATCAATCAAGGTCGGGTAAGATTGAAATAAGGTTAGAGTTAATTTTTGGATTAAGGTTAAAGTTTAAATAGGGTTAGATGTGTTAGAATTGGCCATGGCTACGAAGATCTTGAGGCCAAATGGAAAGCACAAGAGAGAATATGCATATGAAACTATGATTCAATTGATATGATGTGATGTTGTTGTACAATGTAGTAGAGACCCCTTGGTTATATAGCCAAGGTGAGATACAAGATGTCATAAGAATATGACATGTGTCTTAATCATATGACATGAGATAACTAATCACACTTACCTAGGTTCACATGTGTTACAAGTAAAAAGATAAGATAAAAACTAATGACGACTAACACCTTCTAGAAAGATTCCTTCCTAGGACCTAAGTAAACTTAACATGTAAATAAGTCCCCGAGTAATGAATTAACTAGGTACAAGACTTTATTTACACCAAACCCCTCCTTAAGTGCAAGTTAGGGAGTAGGAGATTATTATGCAAATGACACAAAGATGCAAGAATGGGTCTCAGCTACAAGGCCATGTTAAGTACCCATGTACATATGCAAAACAAATGACAAAGAAATCTCTCACAAACAAAGAAAAGGAGAAAACCTAGTGGGACAAAATCATCTTTATAAGAGATATGAAATATAAAAAATGAAATACTCTCAATGATGCATGAGAAGGGAAAAACCCCATGTGAGGAAAAAGACCCCCCCGTAAGAGAGAAGTAGAAGAGCAACAATGCAGCCCCCCCTCAATGTTGAGTCTCTTGCAAGAATGGTAGAAGCTCAACATTGAATGTTGAAGATGATCTAATCTCGTCAAACAATGTTCCTCTCATTAGAAAGAAACAAAACCATGGATGTATGAAATATGTTAGGAAGATGGATGATGTATGATATCTTTAAAGCATGCTCAAGTGTCTCCATATCTATGCTGAAAGCTGACATACTCAAAATAGGTGTTCTAGGCCACATTGTTGAAGAGGACAAATCAAAATCTAGTAGAGATGAATGTAGAGAACAATACAAAGAAAAAGATATCCCCTCTGAAGACAAATAAGCCTCCTCCAAATGCTATCCGAAAGTATCCACACTCACGCCAAACTGCAAAGAATGATCATGTAGAGAATGAACAAGAGGGTAAGAGTGTTCCCTCACAACAAATGAAAAATGGTCTTCTCCATCAAAGAGAAGATGAATGTCATCAATGATGTCTCCAAAATCTGCAATATGAGACTCCACAAACAAGTCTGAAATACCTGACAAGAAGCCATCCAAATGAGACAAATCTGAAAGACTATTAATGTGGTACTGCACTGAATCACAAGGAACCAAAACTGTGGAATCGCAAGCATCATCAACTGAAATAGTAGATGGAGGAGATAGAATGCATGCCTCAAGAAATGGGTCTGATGTGAGAACTCCCACATTCAAGTAGCCAAATATCTCCTCTAAATCATGGTTCATACTAGAAATGTGATCAATATTCGAAGGAACAATTGCATGATCAAAAGAAAAATATACAAAGGTATACAATTGAGATGGATGATGAACCACCCCATTAGCAATGATCTCTCAACTATCCAAGTCTACAATGATGATTGAATCAGGTGTGAACTCCACAGTTCTCCCATCTCCACCATGTGTAATCTAATATATTAAAATCTAAGATTGTTCATCAAATGAGGAACACACAAAACATCCTGAAAAGTGTTGTCCCCAAAACTAATAGATCTCTTCCCTGTTACACTCATGTATGCATTTTTTCCAATAAAGATAGGATATTTAGTACAAGGCTAAAAAGAAAAGAAGATTGATTGCGAAGATGCCATATTATGAGATGCTCCTGAATCTAGAAGCCATCTCCCTAATCTATGACCTGAGCAGAAAGAGCTAGTCCTTTATATCCCGATGTAGATACTTGACCTTTGTCCTTTTAAGACTATTTTGAAGTAGAAGGAGGAGGTGATTTAGACATTTTAGAAGGAAAATCAATCTGATTATTTTTGAGAAGATGTTTCAACTCATCAATATCCTTCTTATAACAATAATATTCTTCATTTCCATCCTTCTTACAATATGCACAATTAGGCCTCTCCTTCTTAGATGATTCTCCTTTTGAGGATTCTGATTCTTTATGTGGCTTATTTTTTTTCTTCTTTTGCTTCTTATCAAGATTCCCTGATTCTTTTTGTACCTTTGACTCACTATCCAATAATGCTTGTGACTTGAAAGACTTGATTAGACCCATGTTCATTAACTTAGCTTCCTCTGGGATTAGGATATTTACAAATTCATCAAAATAAGGATCAATATACAATGCCCCCATAGAAAGAAAATGGATATGAAAGCCAGAAATAGACATTGAATACTTAGAACCAAGCTTGGATGCCACATTCAGAATAAACTATAAATCCTCTTTATCAATGTTGCACTCCTTCAACTATGTTCTTCATTTCTTAACTTTCGAGATGTATTCTTGGATGTGGTCAAAACATTTAGGATCAATATTCATCAAATCATTATCAATTCGATATCCCCTAATCTTATCTATTTTACCATATAATTTTTGAAAGGTCCCCCAAGCCTCTTTAGGTGTTTTATATGATTCAATATGAAATTTTAAATCAAATGAGACTAATGAACATATGCATCCAAGTTTTTTATCATGATTAATCTCCCATCTTTCCAATTCATTAGCATTAGTAGGTTGAGAATTTTTTTCCTTTAGATAGCCTATTAGACCTTTTCCTATGAAATAGTTCCATACTAATTTTCTCCATGTAACATAGTTATGTGGAGTTAGGAGTTCAATTTTGAGATTTCCCCATTGCAAGAACACAAACCAAGAAAAAGAATGCAACTGACCACTGCAAGACTACCCCCCAAATTCCTCAATCATGAAACCCCCCAAGCAATATCTGATTTGACACTTTTTATTTAGTGCATTTACAATTTCCACTTGCCAAAACAATAAAGTGGTCTTTGATCTTGGTACACACATAATGCCCAAAATAGGCCACGGACTTAAAGTAAAAATTTTGGTATAAAATGAGATCAATCTGATTATATAAATGAAATGTACATGAAAAATTATGCACTTTCAAAAAAAACTACGCCCAAAAATGTTATCGTATGAACAAGATATGAGCTCCCAAAGTTCCTGAAATAAGGACGAAGAAACAACACCTATGAAAATATGAAATTTCTAGAAACCAAAAAAATACCAAAACCAAAAAATAATTACACCACCATGTAGATCACAAAAAAATATCCCAAATAAAAAAAAAAAACTCAAAAAAAGGAAGAAAATGACTAAGTTATGTGCGTTTAAAGTTCGCTTTCAACATCAAAAAGCTCATTTGAGAGGGAAGTTTTCTTTTTTTAGACCTGCTGGCGTCATGTTGACGTTATGCTAACATCAGAAAATCATGCTATTAAATTTGACATCTACCTAGCCATCAAAAAATAATATACTCTCCTGTGCAAGGAATATTCGATATGCCAGAATATTCTCTCGCTAGTAGCTATGGAATCTTCGGCCACGATTCTAAGAATATTCTTCATATTCATGCCGAATTTTTTAATTATAATGTCAGTAATATTTTATGTGACTTTTTTGTTTAAGGAGATGTCAGGTTTATTAAAAAACCCAACCGATTGACTTTGTATGCCGGTCGGTTAAAAGAGGGGCTCTCCAGATGATTTTACCGCTAATGGATTAACTATCTACCAGTTTTTATTTAATTGACCAGTGGTATGAATGGCATTGCCAAATTTTTGAAATTGACTACCGACTCTTTGGATTTGACCAGCTGATAGTACAGTGGGGGCTGCAAGCTTTGTACCTACACTTTGCAGAGTACTATGGTACTATTGTCTGCAATTTTTATTTTTTATTTTTTTAATTTTATTATATAAAAAAAACTTTTACAATGAATAAATAAAACACAAGTTAAATTTTTCTCTAAATTTTTTTTGAAAATTTTCAACTGAGGTTTTTTCTTGATTTTTCAAAAAAATCGTATTGATATTTTTAATGATAACTTGGGGCCGTATAGATCCAAGGGCAATTTTTTTTTTGTATCACCAGACAACTGCTTCGAATTTGATGAATTGGTAGTCAATCTTAGGGTTTTTGGCTCTTTTGGACACAATGGTGGGGTCGGATTTGACCGAAAATGCTCCAAAAATGCATCTACCTTCTAGATCTGGCAACCACTCTTCAGCTTCAAACCCTCCTAGATTTGGCCTCGTATATCCAATTTGGACAAAAGAAAAGGCAAAATCAACTTTCTCAAAATTTTTGGACACAATGGTGAGCTTAGATTTTCACCAGCAAGCTCTAATGCGAACTTGCAATAAAGAGCCAAAAATGGAACCCCCCAAACCTAGTATTTCTATCAAGTTTTTATGATTCTCTAAATCATCATATGATGCAAGAGAAGAGCATACTCAACAATTCAAGATTTACCATCTCTCTTTAGGAAATGGCTATCCAATGACACCTAACCCACTTTGATACCATATTATAATTGTCTATGGCTGCCAAGATCTTGAAGCCAAATTTAAAGCACAAGAGAGAGAATATGCATATGAAAAATTGATTTAATTGATATGATGTGATGTTGTTGTACAATGTAGTAGAGACCCCTTGGTTATATAGGTAAGGTGAGATACAATATGTCATAAGATTATGAGAAGTGTCTTAATCATATGACATGAGACAACTAATCACACTTACCTAGGTTCACATGTATTACAAGTCAAAAGATAAGATAACAAGTAATGACAACTAACACCTTCTAGAAAGATTACTTCCTAGGACCTAAGTAAACTTAACATTTAAATAAGTCCCCTAGTAATGAATTAACTAGGTACAAGACTTTATTTACACCAACAAGATGAATGGACAAGGGGTAGAATTTATCTTATCATTTGTGGACTCATTGAATATGACAATTTGCTACATAATATAGGTAGTAATAAATTTCTACCACCATAGTCTATTTTTCCTTTCTTTTGAAGGTTTGTAGGATAAACATATAGTGTTCTTAATTCTTCTCTCTTCCTCTCTTGTCTATTATTTAATTTCTAATCAAGTAGCATAGTATAATTTCTTATTTCATAAATTCTACAAGCTTAGGCTTGAGAAATTAATAATCAAACACTGTTGTACTTGTAGCAACATTACTACAAGCAACATTAATATCTTTCTCTTTTGATAGGATTCTCTTGGCATTCCTCTTCAGGTTTTTCTTCTATCTTTTGGGCGCATCCCTCCTTCCCACATCGGTGGCCTCATTCCCATGGTTCTTTGCACTTGAAGCACAAACCACTCCCTTTTGGGTCCTCTTAGATTGGGCATTTATGACCATGTTCCCATTTCCCCTTGCAATTGATGTAGGTATTCCCTTTGTTTTCCTTCTTGTGCCTTTCATCACTAAGAGAGTACTTAGAGGGTTCATTAAAGTTCTTGGGCTTGGATTTTGGTGGGGTATCCTCAAATTTCATGGCCTTTTGAATTACTTCATCTAGGTTGGTGGGTTCTAATGCACTTATCATGATCTTGATTAACCCCTTCAACCCATCCACAAACAATTAGGTGAGTCTTGAATGTCTACTTTAGTGTGAGTTTGACATGGGGGAAAAATCTCACTAAAGTGGGGGCAAAATGTAGCTTCAAAAAAAGTAACCCTTTTTCATGCTTAGTTTGGGAATTAACAATTAATGACAAATTGTACTTAATTGTGCCTTATTTAGGGTGTTGTAAAGTGTTTTCTTACACTTTCCCACTAATCTAGGGCTTAATTTATTAATTGAGCTTAATTGAGCTTAATTGACCTCTTTAATTCAAATCCAAGCCTCATTTATTACATTTTTCAAGGATTTATCCTGACATTCATTAATGATATTTTATAACATTTAAATTGGAAAAGTTGGAGTCCTAGAAAACTATGCTAGGACCCAATCACCACTTTGGGTGAATGGGTCCTCCTTACCTAGGATACCCCCTTTTGGCATATTTAAGGTGGGTTTTTAATGTTATTTAACCTCCCTGAAGCTTGGTCCTAGAAAATTGTGCTAGTATCCATTCACCACTTTGGCTGAATGGGTCCTCCTTACCTAGGACACCTCTTTTTGAATTTATATGTGTTAGGATTTTAATAATTTTCAATCCTAGATCTGATGTCAGCTTGGATTATTAGAATTTTTGGGTTAATAAATAGATTTACTATAAATACAAGGCTAATTCATATAGTTTCACCTAGAATATTTTCAAGAGAGCATCCTAATACTTCACAAGAGCATTATAGAGCATTTCAAGAGCATTGCAAGGGCATTCAAAGGTAGATTATTGAAGTTTTATTGCAACAATTCAAGATCATATCATCATGTCAAATCCATAGTGCATCAAACATGTTGTTGAGCTAGTGTGTTGATGTAGTATTGAAGATCCATTTGCAAGCATTGTTTCACATCTAATTCAAGATCAAGATCTATATTCTACATGGCCACTTCATGTTAGTTTGTACATTTACATTTAAAGAAATCTTCCAAGGTATCATCATTTCATGTTTCATGCTTCTATTTCATTATTTCATCATAAGGTTTAATTACCTAAATGGGGTTCTACCAAGGAAAACACCTATTCTCTAACAATCAAAAAAAATTTCTTCTCCTTTGATGTGTGATTGTAGGTTCTAGATTGAAGAGAAATATTTGGAGAAATTTTTTGAAAGTCAAAAAGCTGCAAAAGTTGTCATCTACATTGCAAGATCATGAAAAGTCTTCTACAAGATTTGTTTCAAACTTTTGAGAGATAAAAACCTGGGATCTAGGAGTACATACATTGAATAACATAACCCAAAAATCAATTTATGAAACCCTAATAGGGACCCATTTCTACTAAAGGTGAATGAGTCCTTAGTGACGCCTGAAGTAGTGAACATCTAGAATCTGGAGTTGTAGACTAAGAGGAACAAAACCCAGAAACCCTAATAGGGAGTCCTTTGCCTGTTGGACTAACCGCCAACATCTCCCTTCAGGTTTATGACATGGTTTAACTGCCTCCTGTGGATCTTAACTGACACTTGTATCAGGAATTGGTAGGTTGATCTTTTGGTGCAACGAAAAGGCCAACAATTAGTATCAGAGTCGATCATAGGTTCAAACCTCTCAGGTGATGCTGAGGGGGGGATTGTTGGACTAACCACCAGCATCTCTCTTCGGGTTCACGAAATGGTTTAACCGCCTCCCATGGATCTTAACTAATGCTTGTATTAGGAATTGACAGGTCGATCTTTTGGTACAACGACAAGGACAACATCGCCACCTTGGGCGAATGAGTCCACAGTGGGATCCAAAACAACACTTTTTTAGCAAGGTACCCATTGTTTTAGCCTCTTAAAGTCTCCCTCATGGTCTTTATTATAGTTAGGATTGATTTATAATTATTATTTAGGATTTTTAGCACTCAAAATTGAGTGAAACATCCCTAAGAAAAATAATGGTTCATCATCTTGTTAATTCATTTTGATAAAACCATAATATTTTTCTATGTTTCATTTTGGTGAACCCAACTTATTAAACATTGTAGTTTTTTGATTTTGGACTCTTTCCTTGTATCCTAGATTAGATCTTGCATTCATTTTCATTGAATTAGATCTCATTTAGGGTTTCCTACTTTGCATTCAAATTTTCATCTCATCTAAGATTTTAGAATTGAATTGTTTGCATTCTTTTAAATTTGAAACTAACAAAAACAAATCAGTCATCTTGCATATCATTTAGATCATATAAATTTACATTTAAAAGTCCATATAATTTTGAAGAATTACATGAGATGGTTAGAATTACTTTGTATTTTTGGTCAAACAATGTTAATATCCTACCTTTATAAGCATGCTAAGAAAAAATCCATCCCTCACCCTCATGAGAATTCTTTCGTGAAAGAGAATAGAATGGTGGATAATCATAACAATCAAATTTGGTCTTCCCCTAATATCTCACCTATTTGTGATAAAGATATTTTGGTGTTAGAAGATCAAACTAATGAGAGTTATGAGAGTCCTATTTGTCCCTCTTCCCCCACCTCTGCTACTAGGGAAGACATTGTTAGATACAAGGATGAGACCATTGACACATCCCCTAATACTACTTTTCCTATTGCTCCTCTTTGTCAAAATGATTTGATAATAGATAGACAAGACAATCCAACCATTGATAACTCCCTTACTTGTGTTGAAGTTATTTTAGAAGAAAAAGCCTTTGAATTTCATGACCATCTAGTTTGTAGTTCTCCTAAAAACTCTCCTACTAGGGAGGATATCATGGTGGAAGACAATGAGAACATTTACACATGTCTTACAAACAATAGTAATGAGGCTTCCTTGGATGAATATGATGAAGTGATAATAGACTCCCCTTCACTAAGCAGTCATGAAAATAATGATAATTCTTCTGAGGTTATGCACATTAGATATACCTTGAAGTACTTTCTTGAGCCTAAAATTATCATTTATTCACCCTCACAAAAACCAAAAGTTCAAAACAAACTCATGCTTATCTTAGAACCACCTAAAAGGAAACTTGATAATGATAATGTTTCATAGCAACCGAGTTACAATAACATTGTTCATTCATATAAAACTAGGAATAATCCGCAATCAAGATGTAACCAACTCCAACATCCCTCCCCATTGCCTAACCCTATACTACATGGTCCTCCTCTTTTTCTTTTAAAAATTGGAAAGGAGTATGATCTTGTTGAACAACTTAAGAATAATTATGCAAAGATATCCTTATGGTACCTTATTCAAGCCTTACCTAGTTATCATAACATGCTTCAAAGTGCTTTACAACAAGTTCCTACTCCTAATGTGCAATAAAATGATGTGGCAACCCAAATTCAAGCTATAAATCCAAAAAAATTAGACATTCCTTTTCATCAAGATGAGTTACCTTCCTTAGAAGAAAAAAAATAAAATGAAGCTTTCATGATAACACCTCATATTAATAGGATCAAGATAAAGAAAACCTTTATTGATAATGGTTTGACCCTTAATGTGTGTAGTGTAATCCTATTGGAGAAGATTGATATGGATAAGTGTGACATTATCCCCAATTCTTTGTCTATTTGTGGATTTGACAATATAGGAAAACATCCATTAGGAGTCAAGTATGTGTAGGAACATCATGGAAAAAATAAGCCCTTAAGTGGCGATGAAAATTTAGAAAATCAGAGTTAGGCAACTTGACGTAAAAATTTGAATAAGTTATCTATTTTATTTCAAAAATATGTAAAAATAGAATCTGTAGCAAATTGAATGTAGTTTCTAAACTACTAGGTTTATTTATTTTCTAAATCTATTTGGTGAAAATTTGAAATTTCAAGCAGTAGTACTTAAATTTTAGGGAAAAAGTAATATGTAGGTGTCTGCCTGACCACCCTAACCACAATAAAATGATAATAATTTTTTATAAGATTTTAGATATAAGTAGAGGACTCATGTCCTGATGTGATGCATATTTTTTTGTAATTTGTTTCCAAGTAAATAATTAATTATGAATTTTTTATTAAACAAATTTAAAAAAATATAAAAATCGTATGTCTAACCACATTAACTTGGTCAAAATTTCATGAAATTCAATTGCTTTTTTAATCCTATAGTATGTGAAGCATAGAATGTGACACATGTTTCAGATTCAAAAAATGTGATACCATTTGAAAGCTATAGAGGTTTTTCAACCAGCCTATCAATCAGGACCTTAGTCGCAATTCAAATAGAAAATGAATAATAATAATTTATTAAATTCAAAGTAAATAATAATTTATGGGTAAGTGCACCAAGATGGTTCCCAAAAAGGGGACTTAAGTGGATAGCTTTTTCAGAAATCAAGAAATACTAACCTTGCACGTGAAATTGAGGATACTTAGACTCAAAATTTATAGATGGAACAAAAAGAAGGATTCAACTGCTCCGAGTCTACTTTCTAAACTACTAATTTATTTTGAAAATGATTGAGATTAAGGGGTTCAAATGAGGGACGTACACAAATTGGTGTTGTTTTTGTCAGAAAAACATAACATAGCAACTCTTGTATGACCCTCGTACGGTGAACTTTTTTTTAGTATTTTTAAAATTGCAAGGGTTAGAAGTTAGCTAACAGTATGTAGTTGATGCATGATTTTTTTGATTATTTTTTAGTGAATATTTGATTTCTTACTAATTTGTGAAGTGGACGTATCCTAAAAATAGAATTTTGGCCGTGCTACCCCTACAAATTTTGGAAACTAATTGATTTTTATTTTTTTTAATTTTGTAGAATGGAGTCTAGTTTCTAAAAATGTAATTTATTTGAAAAATTGATGAGCGGTTAATTTATAACGAAAAAAATACCAAACACTTATTTTTGGCAAAAAAAAGACATATAGATAAAGTAAATTATGGGTGAAAGACTTAACATTTTCAGAAAGTGAAAAAAATTACATCATTGGATACCTAAGAGATAACCCAACATTACCCATGTGCTCGATTTTTTCGATATTGAACCACATGCAATCTTGATGGTGAGCACGAACTCGATTATGAGAGATATGGTGGAATTTTTAAAAACACGTCTTTGGTCATTGGGAATGCCCTCCAAGCCTTTGGTTGGTATTCCAAGGAAAATACCAAGCTTAAAGTTCAGTAATTCCCAAAGAAAGATATAACACGCTCGCATTATATCTCACTTTTGACATGGTTTTTGCTTCTGCGGGGAACATGTCTACTAGCACATAACGTGAGCATGTTATAATGCATTCACGTTATGTCTTACTTTATGTTTAATGCTAATATATTAATGTATGCTGATATATTTTTATGTACATGTATGTATGTATGCTTGTATGGATGTAAGATTATATGTACATATGTATTATGCTTGTATGTATGCATTTATGTATGTCTTTAGACGAAGGGAGAATTTAGAGAGAGTCTAGAGAGATGGAGAGGGGGTCAAAGTGAGAGTTTAAGAGAGAGGGAGTGGGAGAGAAGGGGTTGGATTGAGGGGGACTTAGCTAGGTAGGGTGGGAGGAAGAGAGAGAGGGGGGGTCGGAGAGAGAGAATAGAGGGAGAGGGAGAGAGAGAGAGGGGGGTGGGAGAGAGAGAATTGAGGGAGAGGGAGAGAGAGAGAGAGAAAGAGAAAGAGAGGTTTATGTAGGTAGGGTGCGAAAGGGAGAGACTTGAGAGTGTGAGAGGGAGAGACTTGAGAGATAGGTAGTGAGAGGGAGTGTGAGAGAGAGGGAGTGTGAGAGAGATGGAGTGTGAGAGAGAGGGAGTGTGAGTGAGAGACCTGAGAGAGGGAGAGGGTGTGAGAGGGAGTGACTTGATAGAGGTAGAGAAAGAGGGGAGTGGAGTGAGAGGGACTTATCTAGGTAGGGTGGGAGGGATACATAGAGAGAGGGGAGAGAGACAAAGAGAGAGTTACCTAGGTAGGTTGCCAGAGGGAGAGACCTTAGAGAGAGAGTGGGTGGGAGGAAGAGACATGAGAGAGAGGGAGAGAGTGGGATGGAGTGGGAGGGACATAAAGAGAGATGGATAGAGGGAGTGAGAGAGGGTGGCAGGGATTGATTGAATGAGAGGCACGCAAAAAGAGGGAGACGGTAGATAGAGACAATTAGAGAGGGTGGGAGGGAGGGAAGGAGGGAGAGGTGAGATGTATAGATAGAGAGAGTGATAGGGGTTGAGGGTATAGGGTTGAGGGATTAGGGTGGAGGACCTATAGGGTTGATAGTTTCTAGGATATTAGGGTTTAAGGTTTGAGAGTTGAGGGAATAGGTTTTATGGTAGAGGGTATTTGGTTGAGTGTATAGGGTAGAAGGTTTAAGCTTTAAGCATTTAGGGTTGAAGGGTTTGGGGTTAAGGGTTTAGGGTTAAGGGTTTACTTGGTTGAGGGTAGAGGGTTTAGGGTATAGGTTTGAGGGTATATGGTTGAAGGATTAGGTTCAGGGTCCAATGTAAGGGGTAGAG